>VWPU01011684.1:0-12324 GCA_013398955.1 Callaeas wilsoni
ACCAAGAAAAAGATCCCACACTGAACCTCAGCGGGTTCCTCTCCGCTTCTCCGGCCTGCAGAGGCCCCTCTGGAGCACAGCCAGCTCTGCTGTCCCTGCCTGCCTCCTTTCCAGGCTGGATTGTGCCAGGAGCAGCTCCTTCACCCCGGCAGCCCTTCTGCCGCCGCCCTGCGCACCCGCCCGCACCCACGCTGATTCCCGGGAGAGCGTCTCCCTGGCAGCTCCCTGCCTCTGCTCCTGCCTGTGCGGGCACGAGCTGGGGCCTCCAGCCACGGCTGGCAGCTTGGGCTTTCTCTCACCCTCAGCTCCAGTCCGGTCCCCAGCCCGTCCCTGAGCAGCCCAAGGAGCATCCCTTCCCTCGGGAGGCAGCGGGCACGGCCGTGGTACCCACGGGTTTGCTCAGGCACTCAAGAGCTCACAGCAGAGCCACCAGCGGAAACCTCACAGGTTGTTTCGAAGGGCTTTGCCCATAAGAGCAGTTTCCTTCCCCAAAATGCAGCTGAAGCACAAGCAGAGCTTTGCAGATTTAGGATTTTAAAGCACTGCTGTTTTGGTTTTGAAATGCCACCTCCCTGCACTGATGGGGGCGTTACAAAGAACACCTCCGCACCCTCCTGGAGCAGCACAGCACCCGCTGCATTATGACTTGGTATCTTTTGTTTCCTCCTCCCCACAGGAGTCTGACAGCTGTGGACACAGATGAGATGAGATGCAGGTTAAGGCAAGTATGACAAGATCAGGCTTCTCTCGGTGCTGAGACATTCCCCCCTCCTGGACTTCCACGTGGGAGGTGGACACTTGGCCGCTCCATAAATCAGAGGGGCATTTCTCAGCTTCTCAAGTGCTTTTATTGCAGTTTCTTTCTTCAGGCTACTTGAGAAAGATGTTGAATACACGGCCAAGGAGCACTAAAATATTCTGTTGTCACCCCCTCCTGACGCATGACTTGCCAGCAGTGCCACTTGTGGACATTCATCAGAGATGGGCCACTTTGCACCCGGTCCCTCATGTGAAATGAGCTTTCAATCAGCTCTCCCTCATCTGCAGCAAAATCCGAGCTCTAAACTTCCTTGAAAATCCCTATTTCTTTCTGACTCTGTGAACATATTGTTCCAAACTGGCAGAAACTGTTATTTACATCTTTTAGCACCAACAGAATGCTGAGCTATATAAACAGTGGTTATTACTAATCAGAAGGTGCTGTTAATTAGTAAAAGAGACCCTCAGTTCTCTGTCAGCCTGAGTGGGATGAACCCCACATTTCTATAAAGAGGATGAACTGCATCCTATCAAACAGAGCGTCTCCAAACAATGATGCTCCAAGATCTCTGAAACCTAATTTTGGCCTCCAAGCATTTGGGAGGAGGGTGGAGGGGGTTTGGAGCAAGCTGTTATTTGAAATAAATAGCCCTGAACGTTCTTACAGCTCCTCAAAGGAAAATACCCCGGGGCAAATCCTCCTGTCCCGATTGGAAGCAGGAATCCAGAGCAGAGCAGCCTTGTTCCTCAGGTTTAACTCCAAAATGGGATTTGGATCAGGGGAGGGAACGGGGAGGGCAGAGCAGCTTTGGACTTCAGAACTGCTCAGATGAGTGAATTTTTTAGGATTCGTCACACACAGCACACATCAAAGGCAAATGACTTAAAAGTCTTTGAAATTCCATCAGAATTGTGGAAGGGTGCGGGGGTTAAATTCTAGTTTACAGCTCAGCGCCTGTAGGGGAGCTCACCTCTCCAACAGTCTGGGGTGGTTTTTAACCCAGGCCCTTTCCCAGATCCCAGATTTGCCATCAGTGAGGAAACCTCCGCAATTCCCAGGCCCTTTCCCAGATCCCAGATTTGCCATCAGTGAGGAAACCTCCGCAATTCCCAGGCCCTTTCCCAGATCCCAGATTTGCCATCAGTGAGGAAACCTCCGCAATTCCCAGGCCCTTTCCCAGATCCCAGATTTGCCATCAGTGAGGAAACCTCCTCAGTTCCAGTATAATGAGGACTAAACCCCCAAATTCAAACCCTTTCAAGACAAGCCCAGTCTGAGCGCAAAGAAGAGGGGAAATGAGACCCCTTCTTAGCATAAGAGCAGCTGATTTTGCTAATTTTGGGTGATGCTACCAAAACCAAACCTGCCGGAGGTCACAAAACAGGCCTTTGATTCCACTGTCTTCTGGGAATATTCTGGGAAAGGGAGAAAACCCCTGTGACTGAAACAATTCCTAAGATAGAAAGTTACACTTGTTGCAGTGCTTGTTTTGCTTCCAGCCCCAGGACAGGCTCTGCCACCACGGTGTTGCTGGAAAATTGATTGGGTTTTCTCCGATTATCTCTTGCAGAAAACAAAGAATCCCAAACTGGCAGCTGGCTGAGCCTTCCCTGCCCCTTGAGGAAGAAGGCAACACATTCCTGACCTCAACACGTGGGATAAAGGTGACCCGTGCTGGAAACTCGGTGCCACAGGCTGCTGTTCCTGCGCTCCCTGGCTTCAAACCCCACTCCTGAGCCTCCCCTATGCCTGCAGAAGCCGAGGGGAAAACGGGCTCCTGGATGACCCAGGTGACAGGGGAGCCCTAGTTCTGCTTCTCCAGGAATCCTGAGAACAGCTCCTGAGTCCCAATGAGGCCCAAGTTCAAGGAGGCTCCTGGAGCTGCACTTTTGGCCTCAGCAGACTACGAGAACTTTGCTAATCTGAACTCCACCAGAGACACTGAGAGCGAGCAGCTGGAGGGGTCCCTCTCGTCCACCATCGCCCTGATCATCGTGCTGGTCATCATCTTCTCCTTGGTAATGACATCCCTCATCACCTACTGCTTTCACAAGTGGAAACTCAGAGGGAAAAGACTGCAGAAAGCACAAGAGGAGTATCAGAGAGACCAAGAAAAGAGCATTTGCCAAAGCACACCTGGACTTGTTTCATAAAAAAAGAAAACGGGGATCCACCATGAAGTACTCTTGAATTACATGAAAATGAAAATCGTGAAAGAACTGCAAATTTGAAATTGCCAAGCAAATACATCTTTGTTTTATCTCATTTCTAAGAGTTGTTAGCAGTTTGAAGATGTCCTACAGCTTTATTATACATATATATATTTATACATTTAGTCTCATTTGTGCGAAGTAAAACCAATGCAACGATGTATTTTTAATCTCCTCTGTCATTTTAATCCTCGCTGGGCAGACTGGCAGTGCCTGTTCCCTGTGAGGGCGGGGAGGCCCTGGCACAGATTCCCAGAGCAGCTGTGGCTGCCCCTGGATCCCTGGATCCCTGGCAGTGCCCAAGGCCAGGCTGGATCAGCCTGGGATGGTGGAAGGTGTCCCTGCCGCGGCAGGGGTGGAATGGGATGAGCTTTTAGGTCCTTTCCAACCCTAACCACAGTTTTCTGTGTATTGCTAAACCAGTAAATGTAAATCTGTTGCTTTCACTCTTTCAAAACCCGCTGGAAGGTGGAGAGGCAGATTTGGGTAACGCCAGGCAGCTCAGCTGATCCAAACCAGGGGAGCTGTGCTGCACTGATCCCATCAGGGGCTGAAGGTGTCGAAATCCACTCGGACTGGGGAGTAAATCAGCTCCCAGATGGTGCTGCCAGGCTGTTCCTGAAGAACTGCTCGTGTCTTCAGCAACAGCTCCTCGTGGGCCAAGGCTGACATTTCACTGTTTCCTTCACACGAAGCTTGGTGCTGAGAGGTGCTCGTGGCATTCCCACCACAAGTGGATTAAGGACATCCAGTGTTAATGGAACTCCAAATTCCCAAGGGAACAGACAGCCTGAACCCTTTTTTTAATTAGGCATCCAATCCTTTTTAAAGCACCCGTACCACGGCGCGTTTCTATTTTCATAGCCTGTACCGTGATGCCACAGAGAAATGACAGATTTATTGTGAGTCGCACATCTAAGTAATCTTTTCTAACCAAGTGATGGATGTACTATTAATAAATGTCATTGTTTTATAAAGTAGAAACCACGTGAAGTTGCCACCAGCCCCCTGCTCAAGTATACAGCTTGCTTGCAATTACCAGTACTGCTGTATGTATTTTTAAACAAGCTATAATACTGTGATGATGCTGTAAACTTACCTCTGTAGGCAAAAAAAAATGTTCTATTTCGAAATGTCAGGATGAAGGATGTAAATGTTCTGAAAGTGCTATCAACAAAAAAAAAAAAAAACAGACAAAAAAAAGAATTTTCACAGAATATTCTAAAGGATTCTGTTACATGCTACAAATCTATTTTACAAGGGTATTTATGGATCATACAGCCTAGTCTGTGAGAACAGTACTATTTTATTACAGAATAAACAAATGAATAAATAAGCAGTGAATATCCATGCCCAGAAGCTGGAAAATGTTTGGTTTTTTTAAGTACCCTGATCAATTCTTTAGGTAATCTGGAAGATGGAGGACCCTGACAGAAGGAATCCGCTCCCCCTCATCTCCCATCCACATCCTGCTGCTGTCAGTGCTGCCAAAGATCTTCAAAATCAGTTGTGGAGGAAAAAAAAAGAACAATTAGTTGCATGAAAACAATGCAAATGTGGAGTTTATAGGATTAATATCTGTTTTGCCATCATTTAAATCCAGAGCAGCCAGGCCAGCAGCCTGGGGCAGGCAGGGCTGATCTGCACACACCCAGTGCCCTCCTCAGGGGCCACAGTCCAAAGTCACTCCCTGAAAATCACACCCAGTGGTAATAAAATTACAGCTTGAAGAATGCAAGGAGATTTGAAAATGCTTGAAAAATACAGAGCTGGGAGCACTGCAGCTCTCGCTGGAGGCAATGTGGATGGTTTGAGGGAAGTGCACGCGGTCCAGGGCTTCACCGAGAGCTGGGTCGGCTGCAGTTCCACGGGGGAACACGAGCCCTGCCAGCAGCAGAACCTCATCCTCGGTGCCACAGCTGAAAATTTCTGTCAAGTTCCCAATATGAATAAATGGGTTCAGCTCCTCTTCTTGGAACTTCATCAAATTGGCTCTGGTAAAAAATAACCCTAAAAAACCACCTGAGTCTCACCACACCCCAACCCCATGAGGGGAATTTCTGAGGAGGCACTGAGGGACCCCAGGGGAGCCTGGAGCATTTCAGATTTTTGTGTAACTTCAGAGGAAAGGTTCAAGGTTAATGGGAGGAGGCCACAAAGATGCTCCGAGGGCTGAAGTCCCTCTCCTGTGAGGAAAAACTGAGAGTTGGGAGTGTTCAGCTGGAGAAGGGAAGGCTCCAGGGAAACATTCCTGCACCTGAAAGGGGCCTACAAGAAAGATGGAGCACAGCTCTCGGCAGGCCCTGTGCCCTCAGGACAAGGGAGGATGGTTTAACTGCAGGAGGGTTGCTTTAGATCACATACAAGAAGGTGTTAACTCTGAGGGTGAGGAGGCCCTGGCACAGGCTCCCAGAGCAGCTGTGGCTACCCCTGGATCCTGGAAGTGCCCAAGGCCAGGCTGGACGGGGCTTGGAGCAGCCTGGGATGGTGGAAGGTGTCCCATGGCAGGGGTGGGTTAGGTGGCCTTGAGAAGGTCTCTTCCAACTCAAACTCTTCTATGATCCCACGCTGGACCAGTGGGACCACAAGAGATTCCCTCAGCAGCTGGAAATCCTAATTCAAATATCCCAGAATCATGGAATGGGTTGGGTTGGGAGGGACCTTGGAGCTCAGCCAGTGCCACCCCCTTGGCTCGGGCAGGGCCACCATCCCCCAGAACAGAACAATCCCCCCCATTTCTGAATGTTTATCTTTGCTCCCAGCTCACATCCAGGGAAGTTAACGACACTAAAACTCCATTCCCACTCAGAGCTGTGCTAGCAGCCCATTGGGACTGCTGAGATGGAAGCTTTTCCTAGAGATATAAATTCCCACAGCCTAAGAGATGGATAGAAAGGAGACTAAGGAATGAGGCAGCCTGGAATGCAGGGTATTTTTTATAGAGAAAGCTCAAGCAAATGAAAGTGAAAGTCACTCTGTGCAATCCATGGAAAACTGATTTTAACGATAATTTGAGGACTCGAAGTTTCTCCAAAGGGTCAGTTATAAAATCCAACATCCCAAAAACGGCTATCAGCATACACAGAGCATAAACCAGCTGAGATGGGAGAAACCTGCTCTATTAGCACGGAGCTCAGAGCAATGATCTCCACCCCATCAGCAATCATCCGGAAGATTAAATCGTGCAACTCCGGGTGGCATGAAAGCCACAAAGTCAAAGGTGCAGAGCACTTTGAAGAGGCAGATTGATTTGTTTCACAGCCACAGCTGCTTCTCCATAGGAATCCCTCTTGAGCCACTGTGCTCCTTTAATGCCCCAGCAAGCACAAACCAGGCAGCAGATGAATCAATATTCCTTGAGCAGAGTTTTGGGGTTTCTTTGGATCAAAAGAGAAATCTGCTGCTGGGGGGAGGAGCTCCTGGAAGGGGAAAAAGGAAGAGACATCATCCACCCTCTTTCCCACATCCTCCCTGGCAGAGCTTTGGATCTCCAGCCTCAAAAACTGCAGGATTAGAAAATAAATTATTTAGGGACTCGGCTCATTCACTCCATTGCATATCTCTAAGAGCTGCTAGATCTCAGAGCCATCGCTGATGAAAGAATGAAACAACCGTAGCGAGCAGCAGGAAAACACATCCAACAGCCAGCAGCAAAATCTGCTTTGATTTTCCTGAGGAGTTACCCGAGTTCTCTTTGTAACATTTATGCAAACAAACAGGAACTCTGCAGGCTCTGTGTGTGAGCAGGATGCTGCAGACAAGTACTGTCAGACACATAACCCAAATAACTCTCAGTTCAGGATCCACACAAAGGCTTGACAGCAGCTGTAAAGAAATGTTTCGGTAGCTCTAGAAAATTTCTATGTTCTGAAAGCAAAAATATCAACATGTGCATGGAAGTCACTTTTTGTGGGTCTGTAAGGGCTGAAATCTGTGCTACAAAATGACATTTTCAAAGGATTCTGTTCCTGATCACCTCCTGTACACTTGACAGCCCTTACGAGGCTCCACGTGGAATTCTGGGTGCCTTTCCCAGCGTTTGCAGAGACTTCCAGAGGCTCAGAGAACCAGGGAGTGAAGCCCAAACCAAGTAAGGAACAGAGGTGGAGTATCCATAAAGAGATTGGAAGGCAGGAGATTTAAGGGATTTAAACATTTCTGAGGATTCCAGAGTAACAGGAAGGAACAAGCAGAGTTTGTTCATTATCCAGGTGCTCTGCAGGACAATTCAAAAGGGAATGTTTTTAGGGGAATATTTTTGATGGACTGTTAAAGCTGTTTTCAAGGACAACCAGCACGGAATCACTCAGGGCTGGGCTGGGGTCCCACCTGGGGCTTGACCAACTCAGGATCAGCTCCCAGGGAAATCACTCACAGCAGATTTTTAAGCAGCAGAAGGCAGAACTCTGCTAACACTTCTGTTTATATCCCAGCATTCCCTCCAGGTTTTCCATTGGTTTGTGGGAAGTGAGAACGGGAGGCTGAACAGCCCTCAAGGACTCTTACAAACAATGCAGAGCACGAGGAGGGAACAACCACACGAAATACAAACCCCCCCTCAGCAGTGAGTGCTCTTGTCCCAAAATGGGGGAAGAAAACGCAACAGGGACGTTTCATCCTCTCTGCTCTGTCACAAAAACACAGTGTGGGTTCACAGATAGGGATATTCCTCCGAATTTCCACAGAGATCTGCATGCAGAGAGATCAGGAAATGGGAGGCTGAGGAGCCAGTCCCCTCAGGACTCAGCCAAGGCCATGGAGCGATGGGCACAGCCCCTGCTGCCAGCTCTGGTCACAGAGGGGCTGCTCAGGGACCCACAGAGCAGCACCAGGCTTTGGAGGCCACTGGGAGGATGATTTCCTTGTCTAACCCAAGATTCCCAGCACAGTTCCATCTTATTTGGATGGGTACTGAACCTCAGATCCAGTCTCTGAACAACAGTGACTCCGTCATCTTGAAAAATTACAACAAATTCCAAAGTATTTTCCTGTAATTCTTATTCCAGTTTTAATCTGTTGGGTTTTTTCTCTCTATCCTATATAGATTCCATGATTAATTTATTATCATTTCTTGTCCTGTTGGCATCCCCAGTCCTGCTGATTAATTTCTGTTACAGCCTCGTTATTTCCCTTCTATAAATACTGCATTTCATTTTACTGCTTTCTATAGTTAACTTTGCTTTTTGTCCTCCACCTGGGGCTCTCACTTTCAATTTACCATGAGACAGTGGGCAAAGACTGAGCTGAAATGCAGTAATTACACCTCCCTGCCCTGGAAAAAGGAATCATTTATTTTCCTTATGGATGGAAGCAGCCGTGAGCTGCTCTGCAATCCCACAGCAATCCCACAAAAAACAACACTGATGGCTTGCCAGATTAATAATGGGAACTGTTGGCTTCTGGAGTTTGGAAAACCTATGGAGATGGATTACAATATATTGCAACATTTGCATTGAGGAAGGAGAAAGGGTTGACTCACAGCCCAGACAGGCAGATCTGGTTCCACCTGCAGGGATATTAAAGCAGCACCCCATCCATCACTGCCAGAGCAGCTCAGATCCACAGGCACTGGAATTCTGGAGGTGAGTGCCCACAGGAGGCTCTCCCAGTTCTTTACCCACTGGAGTTAGGGTTACTTTCAGGCTTTCCATTTCCTGACCCTTCAGCCTTTGCCACAAGTCCCTGGGATCCTCTGAAGGTTTGGGAAAGCTTCTGAGTGCTTCTCCTAGAAGAGTGAGCATGTCCTGGAACAGAAAGGAAACATGGAATTACTTAGGATTGTATTCCTGCATGGCCTGTAGCACACATCTGGGGCCTCAAACCCAGCCAGGTGGGCAGCACTCATCCATACAATTTGGTGGATTTTAAAGGATTCTGTTTAATAACTCTGTCCAACAGCACGGCCCATAAAGCAGGGCTCTTCCCTAAGGAGGGACAGGGAAAAGCAGCTGGCCTTTCAGGGAAGCAGCGGGGAAAAGCAGAAAAAAGTGAAGCCTCACTTGAGAATGAAGCTCTCAAATCTCAGGTATGGAGTGAGGAAGAGTCAAAACTCTGGAGGCTGGAATTATTAGGGAGAAAGGGAACGTGTGGTAGAGCACGAGCTCCCACTCTGCTCATTAACATGGAAAGATGTGGGAGCTTCAGGAGGGCACCTGCCTTCAGCCTGACCCCCTTCCAAGCAGGGGAGAAGAGCTCTTCCTTCAGGAGGATCCTCCTGAGCAACAGCCACAGGAGACCCAAGGAACTCTGCACATTCCACTGCCTGCCCAGCTGCTCCAGAGACACTTCCTGCCAATAAAGCTTCAATCTTTGGGGCACTGGCACAGAAGAGACAGGAATTCTGGGAAGAAATCTCAGTGGATCCCAAAGGCCTGAGCTTCCATCACACTGCAGTGTCCTATTCCAAAATTCCTGTGGCAAAGGATGAGCAAGGAAGCCCAGTGTGGGCACAGTTACCTCCTACCACATCATTTAACTTGCCATTTCATCCTGGACAGCCCAGCAGAAAACAAACTGGGGAGAAACAATCAAGAGGGACCCAAAACCAATTCCAGGACACCCTGGGAATGACCTTCAGCTTCCATAAATCAGGCAGCTCAAATGACTTGAGGAGAATGTTGGTCCCAAGTATTTTATTAATGACATGGACCCAAATTCTATTTTGGTTTGCACTGATCTCACTGCCATAAATCAGGGGGAATCTGAAGCACAGATTCTTTAGTTGCAGCACTTATAAAATGTAGCACGAATTTCTTTTAACAATATTTGCTTACTCTGGAGTAAAACCGTTCTTCCAATTTCTCTCGGATTAAAGCACTTTCCAGCAGAGCCTTTTTCTGCCTGAGAAAGGCAACCTTGGCCAGCTCTGCTTCCTTCTGCTGGCAGTCAGGACATGCTGAAGCCTCGTGGAATTGAGCTTCTGTCACCTGGAAGAGGAAACGTTGATGCCATGAGCAGTGTCCAGCCTAGCGAGGTGGCAACTTTGAGAACAATCAATAAAAATACACAGAGGTACTGCCTGAAGATAAAAATTGACTTTTTAGGCAGTGGTAAAATAATTTAGGGTCACAATTCCATCATCTATACCTGTTCCTATGCTGATAGTGTGTGCAAGGCTTTAGACACCAACCACAGGGGTTATGATTATAAATTGTATTTATACATTTCAGAAATAAATGAAGAGGCAAATAAACTCTGGAGTAATTAGTTCAAACGTGCAGCTCTGAGCCAGAATCCAACCCAAACTCTGCAGTTCTGTTTGTAAGATAATCAGTGCTACTCAGTGATTCCGAGGTTAGTTTACCCACCATGAAATCTTAAGCTTATTTAACAGCATTACACAAATCCCAGGGTTTGTGCTTTTATGAAATATCAATGGTTTTATCTGATTTAATTGACACAGATTCCATCTGGCTCCATAAACACATTAAACTGCTACAAAAGCAGGGGAATCAACCCCATCCCAGGCCTCTCTGTCCTCTTTTCCCTGACTTCTCTGGATAAAAATGTTGTTGTGTGGAGCTGCAGGCAGAACCAAGCAGACAGAGCAGACAAAGTTACTTTTCTTAGAGAATGTATTCCCACTATGTAAGACAAATAAAGAGGAAGTAAAAATTCCACAAAATTTGCAAGGTGGGCTAACGTTAATAGAAATTAAAAATGCAGATGGCTGAAATGTCAAAATCGTTTTAAAAGACAGGAAGCCTGAAATAATTATCACACCAGAACTGACTTTAAAGTATTATTTTTAGGTGCAGGGCTCGGAGGAGGAGCTGGGGCATAAAACCCATCCTGTGGTGGGGAAAAAAACCACTGGGCTGGTGACAAAAAAAAAAGCTTTGAATTGGGTAAAGATGAGACAGATGCTTCTTAATCGGAGACTAAGGTCAGCAAGATTTTATTGGACCTGTTTTTATCAATATTATCTAATGCCTAAGAAAGCTGGGAGCACAGGGAGGTTTTGCCTTTGGAATTCTTCTAATCCTGGAGTCACAAAGGCTTCCCAACAAATAATATGCAGAATAATTTGATAAATAATTGGTGCAAACGTGACCAGAAAAAAATGCTTTTTCCTTCAGCTGATCCAGGACTTCTTGTAAAATAAATGATGATCTCAGCCTTGCTCAATCACACAAATCAGGAATTTATCACCAGACAATATTTTATGATGACTATTTGCTAGCACCAGTTCTACAGTGGTGTCTAAGAACCGAGAAGGGTAAGTGTCCTGGGTTGCAGTGTATTCTGTTACCATCTTCAGGAGCTGTTAAACCAGGTGGGGCTGTGTCCCTTGCCTCCTCTCTCTGGACTATCTCCTGTTCATGGCCCAGCTGTCCAATCCAGGTGGCGCAGGGTTCCTTATCTCTCTCATGACCCATCCTCCCTCTGGGGGGATATCTCCTGTTAATGGCCCATCCAGTCTCACCACATGACTGAGAAAATTCCATCCTCCCACTGTGAGATGCTCTGCCCAGAGGGAGGAACCAAGCATCCCATCCTGGATATAAGCTAAGATTCCGAACACCAGAGGCAGCCCTTACCTACTGGATTCCCAGAGGACAAGAGCTGCCACTGGACCTTCAGGTGAAGACCAGACCTTTTCTACAGGATCACTGCTTCAACAGAACCATCTTCAGCAGAACTCTGGAGGACTGCAGCCACCATTTTATTGGCCTGCTACCAACACCCTGACTGACAGGGTGTCAGGCTGTGTCCTGACTCTGTCAGTGGTTTCTTTTTGTACTATTGCATTTATTTTAGTTTTTCCTATTAAATTGTACTTCTGACTTGGAGTTTCTCACTGGTTTTGCTTTCAAACCAGCACAGTAATTCCTGGGTTATCAACACAAAACCTCTTTCAGAGGCCCGAGGCTGGCATCAGTAAGGTCTGCCTGATTTCATCAGCTTTTTTCTCCAGTGGTTCTCCCAGAATTTAGGGAAAATCTCCTTTTCTGTCCCTCAGTACCTGTTTCACAGCTTCCCTGGTGTTTTCCAGCAGGATCCTGTTCGCCAGCCGGGCAGGAACAGCACAACTCAGATCTCCTGCCCCACTCTGCCTGGCTGGGACTGCACACTGCAGCTTCCTGCACGTCCCACTGCCTGCCTGCTCCTGCTGCATCCCGCTGATCTTCCTGGTGCAAAAAGACCTGAGAGCGTCCAGTTCTCCACGGGATAACTCAGGAATTCCTGCCAGGCAGAAATCAACAGGACAGGAGCATCAACGGCTGTGACAGGGAAAGAGGGATTGCTGCCCTTGATCGGTGTGACCTCGTGTTACCCAAGGAAAACCCAAAGCCAGGGTCAGGCCCTGACTGCAGCAACAGCAGAGAGGTTAAACCCAAATGTGCATGGGAG
>VWPU01011686.1:0-20156 GCA_013398955.1 Callaeas wilsoni
TTGCTTTCAAACCAGTACAGTGTGTAAGTTAAAAGTATTATGTTTTGTGAGATGAGGTAAATCTGGGCATGTGGGAACCACAGGAAATGTGTTCCTCAGTACTGCTGGCGTTGGAATGCTGTATGGAGCCAGGCTCTCTCCATAGAGCCCTACTGTCACTACACTGATTTGAAGAACAGCCCTGTGACACTTTATCTTTAGTGAGTATTTGTGGATAGAACAGATGTGGGAGACCAGTCTGCTGTACAGGTGGAAGGCACTTTCCCCTCCATATTTTATTCAGTTTGTTGCTTTTCAGAGATACAGGGATGTGTTCCTTGGAAAAATTGTCTTTTGTCGGCAGTAAGGGATATTATTAAGGGCATTCAGTGCCCTGGCTCATGTCACTTTATCTTCTTAAATGGGCAAAAATGGGGTGAAAGAATTCTGCGCTTACACAAATACGTAACCTCAGATTTGTGATTTTGATCCGCCCCTCCTCTTTTCCTTTGCCTGTTGTCAGGTCTTTCCTGTTGCATAGTATAAGCTCCTCAAAAGAGATTAGGTCTTTGGGGTTTTTGTTTTGTAGGGAGGAAAAAGAAAACCCTCTGCAGAAATATTTTAATTCTCTGTGACTCATTAAACTCGAGGAATTGCATTATCCTGGCTGGTTGGTAGCAGCAAGCTGTTTTGCCAGCAAATTTACTGAGGTTGAACAGTCTTCCAGCAGCAAGAGATGAAAACTCAGTGAGTTTTGCATGTTCTTGTCTGATGTAAAAGTATTAAAGAGACCTGTACTTATTTATATAGCTCTTCTGAAAATCTCAGAGTGGTTGGTAAGTGCTAAATTAAGTGTGAAGCAAACAGTTACATAATATCCACGTTTTACAAATGGGGCTAATCCCAGTTCAGAAAGGTTGGCTGCACTACACCACGTAGCATCATTAGCAGAAGGAGAAATAAGGAGTCGCAGCCCTGAGTTTCTTGAGCTTATCTCTGTATTATGGGCTTCAGACACTTCAGTCTGTTTGGTTGAAAGAGCAGAGGTTACTAAGTGCACACTGCTTAAATAATTTCATTAACTGTTACCTCTGCTAGTTTTCTCACTGTGCTTACGATCTGTGCTTCTATGTCAACTTGAGTTGTATTGGGACAAATTTTTTTAAAATCAGATTATAAAACTGTGAAATACAAATCTATTATGATCAGATAATGATATTCAGCATCAAATTGTCCTTAACAGAAAGTGTTTGAATTTGAACTTCTATGTTTGTTCAATTTTAAGATCCTGGACTTTTTAAATAGGCAGGCTTTCATCAGCGAGTTATAGGCAAGGACTTAAGAATATTGCTCAGAATTGAGTACACCAACATATTGGCTTGTGCTTTTGACTTGGGTCCAGTCAGAAATACTTTATGTTCCACTTCACAATCTGTGTCTTTGGTCAGCATTGCCAAACTGCTCACCCTTTTCATCAGCACATTGAGCCATTTAAGGGAGCATCTGATTTTGAAATTAGAAAAGAACTGTCTATGTAAAAATAATTTCATGTCCTTTTCTTTTTAAGGAAGTTGCTATGCAGCACTACTAATGAATAAATAAATTTTATCTTACCTGAGTGGTCTCTCAGAAGCGCTGTGTAGAAGTTAAGATACAATACAAAACCTCTGTGTTTATCTTTCTTGTTGTTACTTGATTATTCCCAATACTTCAGTGATAACAGTAATAGAGCACTTCATATGCAAAACCTTTGGGGTAGAGATTTGCAAACTTTTGGTGTTTGTTGCCAAGTTTATTTTTTACAAAGCATTCTCACCCATTGCTGAGAGTACCAGCCCACACCTGAGTCTGTACCAGTCCTTTTCCATTTTGTGCTGTAGGGCAGCTTTCTAACATAATCAGACTTAACCTTTCATTTGGTTTATTCATATGGCTTTTTGGTGTACCTCTTGAAGGCACTTGTCTTTTTTAATATTAACTTTTTATCAGATAGACTTTAATGAAAGCTTAGGGCTATTACACATTATTGATCATGTTTATTTAAAATAGACGGTGTGACCTGAAACACAAACTTGCAGAGTTTGGTCAAGTTGGCTAAAGAAAGAATATCCTTGTTGGGAGGGGATTTGCATTGCTGTCTGTAGGGATATGCCTGGTGTTTTCATGCCAGGGTCATTTTTGGTGGAGGTTGGGTTGTGCCTTGGTGGGGGGGCAGTATGCAGGCTGGAAACTTGGGAAGAAAATCCCACTCTTTCTGCAAGGTCAGTGTGGTGAGGTTTGGTACAGACAGATGGAGACCTCCTGGGAACAAGTTTAACAAATACACTGTGGAAAAAGATTCTTGGGGCATCTCAAGTAGGAGATGCACAGCGTACAGTAGAAAGACTTCCCAAGAGCACCACAGGAGCGAAGACTCCCAAGAGTCATTATTTCCAAAGTAATTTTGTGACTAAGGAGGATTTAATTTCTCTGAGGGTGCTTCAACTTGCATCTGAAATATGAGTGTTCTCCTTTCATGCTAGATATTCCTCAAACATGCGGTTTTAATTTTTTTTAATGAAAGCAATTAGTAGTAATGATCAGTTACAATATTTGTTGATGCACTTATTAGCCTTTTGTACACCTTTTATGCTTGCCTCCGATATTACTTGCATGTAGTGTTTTCTTTGTTTCTGGTTTGGTGCTTAAGCCTTAGAGTGAGCCCTAGCTAGACTGTAAAATCTCCTTCAGCAGCTTGCTTATGCTTGTGGCATTAACCTTTCTGCAGGGGGTTGTAATGTTTATTTGCAAAATTCCGGTTTTCCACTGAAAAATAGAATATTATTAAGAGAGTCTTCTTTTTGCCAACTAGGTCAAAGTCCTAAAATTTTAAGACCTAAACCACATGGTTTAGAGCGAACTGATTCACAAACCATAGGTGAATTTACTACAAGAAGAAAGGGTATGTACTTTAGCACTGTATGTATATGGAGCTTTATAAAAATAAGTGAAGCAAAAATTAAGAAAACTGTTACTTTAGAATAACTTTAACTCTGGCATATTCTTTCCTGTTATAGTCTAAGGTCATGGATGCATTTTTCATGCCAAGCAACCAGTTTCCTGTATAAGGACTTTCTGGCTTGAACAGTGCATGGAAACTTTTCTTTGATATTAACATGGGTGTTCTGATCTCTTAAGTTGTAGTTGTTCATACTTTGGACTAACTTTTTTCTGTTGATTTAGAAGAAAGTATATAGTAACTTGTAAATTGTACATAGCAACTTGGAAGTTACTTGAAACTTTTGTTAGGCAATAACCTGAAATCACAGTTCACTTAGGTCTCGTGAAATGGAGCAAAATATTGATTCTCTGATCATATACTAGTACAAACATCTATTTATGCACCTTAACAAGGATTGCAATTAATTTGATGGGCTTTATTGAAGATGCTGAGTTGGTGCTTTATATAGTCACAAGAAGTAGAGAAGATTGTGAACAACATTAAAAATCTCACAGAAATATCACTGATCATTACCTTTGGGTTTTAAAGTCCATTGCAACTGGATGAAATATTTCTGCTGTTCTTGGTGGGCTTTGGACAAAGTCCCAGCTCTGGCTCTGCTGAAGCAGAGCCCACTGTGTATTCCTGCCAAGTAGTCTCAGACCTTTACAGAGGACTTGAGCCAAGCTGATAAATTTTTATGTCAGTTGTGTTTTAGTGTCATCTTGCCTATGTCATGTTCAGTTCTGTCACTACCTGCCTGACACTTGATCTTAGTTAACCTGCCAAGAGGCAGAAAACTTATGGTGGGAGGGGGCACAAGGAGATAAACGGCTGTTTTTATGATGACATTGAATTTTGTTTTCTAAAAACAGTTTTAGGGAGCATAAAGTTGACAGCAGTTTGACTCTGATTTTTTTTTCCACAAGTCTTTTTATACTTTTTTTTTTTCTAATGTTTAGGAGGGATGAGACATATATGCTGGAGGGAGAGATAATGTGTTTCTTGCTAATAGCCTATTCGTAGTTCTGTTCTGAAAATGGAATTTTAAAATGGCACTTTTTTTTAAACAGTGTTAGCTGTCATGAGTGGCACATTACTCTGTTTGACTGTGTATTAGCACTGAAGCAAGCCAGGCTTTTCCTGCTGTTGCCTCATTTCTCACTTTTGCACACTTCGTTGTAGCTGCAGTTCTGCCCACTCTTGGAGCTGTGAAACCTCACCAGTAAGGGCACATGTACACAGCGAGGGCAGAGTTTGCATAATAAAAACTGGCTCTGAGCCAAGAAAAGTCCCCAGAGTTGGCTCTGCTGGAACCGCCCGTCAGCTTTGTCCTGTGCTTGCCAGCTCAACAAGTCATCACGGCAGAATGAGGACAGAACACAATGCTGCCACTTTCAGAATCTCTTTTCAAAACAGAGTTACTGCCTACAAGTATATGCTGCAAAATTCTGAAATTGCAGTGGATTTTTTAAATTTTATATTTTAATTTTTTTAAATTGATGTTTCTTCTCATTACCTGAAAAGATTAAAAACATAACTTAATATATCATGTCTTTCTGAAAATGGAAGTGTCTCCTTTTCTTACTACTATTAACTACTTGAAAGATGGAGGTTTTTTCTGTATTTCGGCTGTGAGAAGCTATTAAATTTAAGTTTGTTTAGGAATGTTCTGTGCTTTACAATTGTCTGTTTCTTACATAGCAAAACCAGCTCCACTAGAAATAAAACCTCTGCCTGAGTGGGAAGAATTACAAGCCCCAGTTAGATCTCCTATCACCAGAAGCTTTGCACGAGAGTAAGTTTCTTGGCTTTTCCTCATTCAGATAAATCATTTTTGTTGACCAGAGTGTTAATAAATGTATGTACATCTGTATCATATTTTTAGCTTGTTTGTAGCTTGAAGTTTCCTTTGGAAGTGTGTGTACATGTGTGTGTGTGTATCTGTGCATTGAAATAAAGTGTGTCCATGTGAAATTTTATTTTGCGATATTAAATATAAGGGACTGTGTATAAACAAAAAATGTGACACTCTAGTAAACTTGAATGAAAATGTCAGCTCTATTATACTTATTTTTGTTGTTTACCAGGAGGTTTAAGATATTCAAGATGTATTGTTTGTAAAATAATTCCTGGTAATTAGCTCCTCCAGGTTTCCCATGTCTCCCAGACCGGATTCAGTTCATAGCACAACTTCCAGCAGTGACTCGCACGACAGTGAAGAGAATTATGTATCCATGAACCCAAATCAGTCCACTGAAGACCCAGTATGTAAAATCTACGTCTTAACTACTCTCTTCCTGTGCAGTCCTTACTTTTGAATCATGCAAACACAGATCCTTCACTCAATATACTTCTAGATTCCCTTCATACTTCTAGATCAACAGAATGATAAAAAAATCTCCATAGCAAAGCTGTAATTTTGGTAGGATTTCATTGAAGAAGTTAAGAGCATAAAGAGAATGGTTGATATACATATCTGTTATTTAAAACAGTTCAAGACATGACTTTTTTCTACCTCTTTCCTAGAATCTATCCCCTCTTTGTAATTGCTTGTCCTTGGGCTATGCACCAGTTCAGTATTATGACATCAAGGGAAATAAACTGTCCTAGGACCTCTGTGACATGCTAAAAAAAACTGTATTAAAAGGACATCTGCCAAGAAATGTAGAAGGAACGGGGAAAAAAGGATCAATACTTGTTGTATACATTCTATGGAAACTGAACCATGTGTATTTTTTTAGGCTTCTTTCAAAGAAGGGGATAGAAGGAGTCTTTGCGTATTGAGTGTCTGGTTTTTCCCCCTTTGGGGGAGAATTTTCTCAGATAATGAAGCTTCAGATACTCAGCATGGAGTGCAGCTAGTTAGGAAAAGTTAATGATGCACACTGTGGTTTTCTTTGGTGAGGAGAAGGAGAGAGAGAAAAAGAAGACTCAATAGCAGTATTTTTAAGGAAGACAATAGCAGTAGACCTAGACCTAAACTAAAATGTGTTTTAGAATATGCATACAACACTGGAGGGGAACCTGTATCTTGAACTTAGCTTTTTGTCCAGTATAGAATCATAGAATGGTTTGGATTGGAAGGGACCTTAAAGATCATCTTGTTCCAACCTCTTATGCCATGGGCAGGGACACTCCACTAGACAGGGTTGTTCAAAGCCCCATCCAGCCAGTTCAGTGCATTCACATGTTTGGGTTCTTACTAGGGAATACAGCAGCATTTTTCATCTTTAAATCACTTCTGTAAGACTTTCTTTGGGGAGGGCCTGTCTAGCACCTTTTTTGTTCTATCTTTGTGTCTGCCTTCTTATATGGCATGTGCTGGCCCATCTCACTTCCCCTGGACTCTCCTCTCACAAAGCTGTTTGCTTCCCTGTTCCCCGCTGTTCTGGATACCCTCCCAGTCTCCTCCAGTGTCTCTGCCCCCCACCTCACCACTGCTGCCTCTGGATGCCGCGTCCCCGGTTCCCCTCATGCTGTTCCCCGCAGGAGCTCTGGCCAGGCACAGGCTCCGGAGCCTGCGGAGCACCCCGAGCTGTGCCTTGTGCTGTGCCTGACAGTGCAGTTGTGCTTCCCGGGGAAAGGCACCGAGCAGGGGGAGCAGCTGATGTTAAATCTTACCCTCTCTCTTGGAAGGGCCATTGGTAAGTAATGGGTGATGTCCCGTTTCACAGGTGCAAGAAACATCCCATTTTACAACAGGGATTAGCCCCACCCATGCCCGTGGTTCTCCCTGCACGGAATCACAGTTCAACCTGGCGGTTTCGGTTGGTTCTTAAGGCTGTTCCAGGGGCTTAACTTCCATGCCAAGATGGTGCAATTAATGCCCCAGCTCATTAATATCTTCTGTTTGCTTGCACCGGTCCTTCTTTAAGGTTGTTCTGCAGATTTCCATTCGGTTTCATTTGCATGTATTTAAAGTTTCTGTTTCCTAATGCCTATGTTCTGCCTGCCTAGTTTGTTTGTAATAACAGATTATTTTTTGTTTAAAGAGTAACAGCTTTTTTAATTTATGCTGGAAACATTGATACAGAATCTGATTTTTGTATGTTTAATAGGCAGAAATTTGTTCAGAGAATTTGAGCAACAAAAATGAACTTCATATCAGTTGTTTGCATTTGTCCTTGTTACCACTTAATATTAAAGGAGTTGGACAATAGAGATATAATGGATAACTTCAATTTTAAAAGCCCAGCCCATTGAGCTTTAAGCTATAAAATATTTTATTTCCTAAAGAACCAGAAGATTTCCAAATATCTCATAGCCTTTGTTTTAAAATCTGACTTTTTGAGAATTTTTATTTGTTCCACCTCTATCTTAGCAAGGACTCCATATTTCTTCATGATTTTCTGTCATCAGCTTTGAAGCATCTTGTTTGGACGTGCCATACTTCTGTCTTATTTAATAAAATCAGCAATATTCTGCTTTTTCTTTCAAGTTGCTTTCAGCCTTACCCTTCTGTCTTTCCTTCTGCATTCCTCTTCATTTTTTGCTGACTGCCGCCCTCTGTCTTCCTGTTTTTTCTTTATCTTTTAGAGAAGAGTCCTTCTATTGTACTGTTCCTATAACACCTGTTAAGAGGGAGGGATCAGGCTGGGAGAGGACAGAGGAGGTGAGGTTGTAAAAGTCTGGGCTAATTGAAATTTAGATATATACAATGCAACTTCTGTTCAGGCAGCCATACACATATTTTCCAAAGTTTTAATACTTTGATCTGTCAATTGAACAATACTCCTTGATTTTCAGCTTAATCATGATGACTTTTGAATGAAATGTACAAATTTCATTTGAAACTTTGCCACTACTGTAAAGCAGAAATTATTGTAGGTATTTAACAAGAATTTAAGCAAATAAAAAAGTTTGTGCTTAGGTAATGCTAAATTTGAGATATAACAACTACATTTAAAAAGAAAAAAACACACTCTGTTCTTATTTCATTATATGAAGGAGACATAAGGTGGAAGGCACAGATGGGTTTGGTGGCAACCTTAAATCTGGGGGGGTGCTTTTCGGGTTTTTCCCTCTCATTGGCTTTTGACTCTGTCCCAGTTTTAACATAGAATGTATCCCCTTACCATACAGGGTCAATGAAATTTGCATGATTTAAGTGATTGCAAGAGTCTCAGTCATTTCCTTAACGTTTTAAATTTTGGCAGTTTATAGGAAGCATATTTGATAATGTGGACCACTAGTTTGTACATTTGTAGCTGAGGCTGTTTATATTATGATTTCAGAATTTGTTTGGAAGCAACAGCCTTGATGGAGGAAGCAGCCCTATGATAAAACCTAAAGGAGATAAACAAGTGGAATATTTAGATCTGGACCTAGATTCGGGAAAGTCTACCCCACCTCGTAAGGTAAGCAGATGGTCAGCTCTTGCAGTTCTGCCATCAGGAGTTCAAAATTGCCTTCAGCAAGATCATCTTAATGGTCATTTCTCAAATGGGTGTTGGACCTTTCAGAGAAACTGGTGCTTGTTCTGTATCTGTTTGGGACACCTACTTGCTTTTTTGTTGTTAATTTATTTGATCTTGTTTCTCACTGTTCCCAGAAAAAGAGCAGTGGCTCAGGCAGCAGCGTGGCAGACGAGAGGGTTGATTACGTTGTGGTGGACCAGCAGAAAACACTGGCCCTGAAGAGCACGCGGGAGGCGTGGACTGATGGCAGACAGTCTACAGAGTCTGAGACGCCCACGAAAAGCATGAAGTGAAAACACTGCCTTGTCTTCGAAGAACAGAAAGAAGTGAATTTTTAAGAATCACAGAACCACAATGGCAGTGTTGTTCGGCTGTACAGTACCTGATTCCCAAGGGTGGGAATCAGTTCTTCACCAAATAGGATGGAAGCCAAAAGACACTTCGATTATATCAAAGGAACTTTAAGATCATGAATTGGCTCTGTGGTGTCTGGAAAAATCACAACCTGTAAATAACATGTAAAATAATATCACCTAGCTTTCAGAAAACCTTTTGTTCTGTAGTTAACACATTTGTAGTATTACTATGTTTATGCACTTTTTCAGTTACAATGTTGGTTCAGGTATTCCCAGTTAGTGTACGTTAATGCCTAATTCATCTGGAGAATTCTTTTTTCCTTACACTACTATTCCTTACAATTTTAGGTTAATTAAGCTACATTTAGATACGGAAATTAATATTTGAACTTCATTTTAACAACTCAAATTTGATTTTGCAGAAATACTTTCACAATTGAATAATCTACTTGAAATACCAAGAGACAACCGTTAGTTACATACTTGTTTATATTTAATACACACAAGATTATTTGGAAGTCTACAGGTTATCTTCCTAACAAAAAATTGCTGTGAGTTAATAATAATGAACTGTACTGGGTTTAGACCTAAAATCCTGGTTTATATGTTAGTTGTTAGTGGTGGGACTTCTATTGTATTTTATTAATGACAGTGTTCTTTGTTCAGTGGGTGAAGATTCTGCAGGGTGGGATCTTACACTTTCAAAGACTGAATAATTAAATGTCAATTAAGCCTGCAAACCACTGATGGCATGCAGTAATATTGTGATCTCACACTTGTTAAAAAGAAATAACCTTTGTATTATTTACAGAAGGTAGAGTATATAAATCAGGTACGTACCAAGCACTGTTGTGCTGATACACTGATCAGGTTTAGACAATGAGCTTTAGTTTTGTACTGTTTAGAAGTTCTAATGTCAGTTTTCAGTTCAAGATTAATGGGACAGTTTGACATTCACTTTTTGTAGTACTAGCAAAATACTGTGATTTTGAATTAGACATTAATTCAAATGGAAATACTATGTTCTGACACCATAGTGCCCTTCTTATGAGCTCTATTTTACTTTAATCTCCTGCTTGGCCTTATATTTAAATCCCTATGCAACTGATATTTTATATATCTGTTTTTAAAAATTAGATAATATACCTAAATGATCCCCTTGTAAAACACTTGTTGCTCTTTCCTGGTACAGGATTTTAAGCTCTGTATACTGTGATCCTTATTTTACTATGCCAGTTCCAAATAATAATCTGCCTTGGTTTAGAAACATTTTTGTTATTTGGAAGAAAATAGAATTCTTTAAATACATGAATGAGTTAGGTCTAGATAGAAAACTTACTAACACTTTTGTTTTATACAAACACCCTCAAGTAAGTGGTTGGTTTCATTTTCCTGCACAATTGTTTTATTTTGTCCAGATCATTTAAAAGTTGAGCATAGAGCTGCATTGTTTTCTGGCATGTTGGCCTTCGTACTGTGCCTAATCTACCATGGGTTGTTTCCCTCCCCTCACAGCCACAATCTACAGTATGTA
This sequence comes from Callaeas wilsoni, assembly GCA_013398955.1. NCBI lineage: Eukaryota > Metazoa > Chordata > Aves > Passeriformes > Callaeidae > Callaeas > Callaeas wilsoni. The sequence continues at coordinate 10,270 of VWPU01011686.1, forward strand.
AATTATCTTATTCTTAACAAAGGTTCTTTTTAAATTAGTAATATTTTGATGCTTTGAATGTTCATTTTAAAAAAGAAACTAAACACAATGCATTTTGAGGTGAATTTTTAATAAATCAAGTTGTTTGGTTTTGATGTGTAAACTCTGTCCTGTGAAGAAGCAAACGGATGTCAGTGTGTCTGGGAAGGTGCCTGGATACCAACCACACTTTGTCAGAATTGTAGATTACCTTCTAGTACCTCTCAAAAAACAAATGTACTGCTAGAACAATTTTCAACATGAATCTCTGATTTAAAACCCTTCACCAAGAAGACAAATAATGTGAATTCCCAGTCTTCTGGGAGCCAGGAGCAGTGATGTGCTTGAAAGAATCAATCTCTAGGCTGGCCTCTCTTGCCAAGCTAGTGATCGAAGGTGGGTTTGCTCTAAGTTTGCTGATATCAGTCCTTGGTTTACAGATTACACTTACTCTTTCTTCATTTAAAATTTGGCAGGATTCACAACATTAATTGTTATCAAGAATCCACTCTTAATTTCTAGGCTTTTTCTCTTCCTTTTGTTAAGGAAAACAGGAGTTTCTACACTGTACAGACAGTGACATTTTCTAAATAGCAGTCTACAATTCCTCTTTAATTAGGTGTCTAAGCACTTTTCTTCCCCGTATTCAGTTTTCCGTACTTAGGTGTTGTCCACGGTATGTTCAGAATCAGAGGCGTGACACTAACTTTTGATGATACATCTCATTTTCACCAGTGAACCTACAGGGGCTTCACAGTGCAGATCTGTCTGAGCTCTTGGATGGTCTAAGGATGTGAATATAAAATTGAAAATGTGACTCCAAAGGTTGTAGGTGGTAGAAAGCAAGCGAAACTGATATTAGCCCTGTGTCACTTCCAGTTACTAGCTTTGTGAGGACACACTAGTTGGAGGCAAGCTGGTGGAAGCTCCAGTAGATACTGGTGCAGAAGCAGTTTGTCAGTGTTTCTTGTCAAGTGTTCTTTTTTCAAATAGGTACGTTTTTTCCTGTTTCACTCAAACTATATGTTACCAGTTGCAGATACAGTTTTCATAGCTGTATGTGTCATTATAAATTGCAAGTATATATGTGCAATATGTCTTTTACAAACACACAACATCCTGCTCCTAAAAATCAGAAGAAAACTTCGTGCCTTGTGCACTAAGATTGCCTTGAGAGGTGATTTGGTATCACTCCATGATGTGATCTGATCATTTCTTTATCTGGTAAGTACCAATGGCCACACTTTTACACACTGTGACATAATCACTATTACTTCATGAAGTGGAGGTGCAAACACAGCTGCTCTATTGCACTAAACCTTTGTAATGTGACATTGAAAAAGGTAAAAATGTCATCATTACTCTTTTTTCTTTACTCAGATTTATATTTATGTAAAAAAATAGTAACAATCCCTTCATGTATGACAGTTGTGACATAGTGGCATACTTAGGGAGTACAGACAAATTACAGTATGGCTGTTTTGATTAATTTAGAATTCATCACTCCTTGTAGCTAATTAGGGAGTGATGTAGCTTTCACAGTGCACTATAAGCAAAGAAAGATTTTTATCACAGTGAAATTTACATTTAGCTATTACTGCAGCAGTAAATTTTTATATGTGCATATGTGTCATGGGTTGGACGCTGGCCAAAGGCCGGTGCACTCATGAAAAATCATTCATTCATTTTCCTCTGCTATAGTTGAGCAGAGGAGGGGAAAGAACAATTTTAAACTTCATGGGGTGACATAAGGATTAGGAGAAAACACTTTAAGGGCAAAACAGGCTCAAGACTTTAAGAAAGTATAAAGAATAATTTATTAACAGAATTAAAAGAAAAATTTATTAANAAATTTATTAACAGAGTTAAAAAAGGGTAATGAGAACAAATATAAACCTTTAGAACACCTCTCCTCCCCACCCCCCAGCCCTCCGACTTTCTATTCCATCAATAGTGCAGGGAGACAAAACATCGGGGTTTTTGGTCAGTTTGTCACTTCTTCAGTTCATTTAGGGAGAGGAGTCTCTTTTGTTATGCCATGGAGTCCTTCCCACAGGAGACAGTTCTTTGTGAACTTTTCCAACGTGGTTCTAATTTTCAAGAGAACAGTCTCATCCGAAAAACCTGCTGCAATATGAGACCCTCCCACAAGCAAAGCTGTCTTCCCACAACTGCTTTCCTCGTGGGCCACATGGGGTATACTTTTTAAGGATGAGCTATTTTATTATAAAAAGCAACAGTCCTCTTCCTCTGTCCCTGGAGGCAAGAGTTCTCTCTGTTCAAGCCTTTCACCAGGTCACAGCTTCTCAGCATCCACACGCTTCAGCATGAGAAGGGTTCTTCTCAGAGGCTGCGGGTAGATTCTGCATCCCCCCCTCCATGCCCATTGTGAAATAGTTTGTTGTATTATAGTCCTCACCACGGCTTGCAGAAGAAATCTCAGCTCTGACACTCAGAGCACCTTCTCCTCCCCCTCCCTCTTTTGCAGAGACCTTGGTGTTGCCATGTTATTCTCTTCACGTGTTTTCGCCTTTTTATTTTCTCTGACTCGGGAGAGAATTGGAGTTTGTAGGTTTATTTGTTCTGAACTTCTATCAATTGGCAAGTTTTATAGAGTTCTGTAGCATTGAAAAGTTGATTCTGTCCAGGCTCCACACTGTGGGGTCACTTGCCATGCCTCTCGCTGCTGAGAGCAGCTTGCCAGCACCGCGCCGGCTGCCACGGCATCAGCTCCATTTAGTGCCTCTCTTCATGCAAGGCACTAGAAAGGAGAAGCTGCTGCCGCCACTTCTGTCCCTCTGCTTGCAGTGCAGCAGGCTAGAAGTGGCCAGGCAGGCAAAGTCCATTACTGGCCGTGCTAAGATGGCGGCGGCCGCATGGCTGCTTTGGCCCCAGCCATTCTCAGGCGTGGGCTGCGGGGCTGCTCCTGGCGCCAACCACGAGGCTGCTCACAGCGCCGGGATGGTTCCCCTGGCTCCCCAGCGGCATGATCTCAGCGGCCGTGCCAGGAAGGGCCCGGCTGCCCCAACCGGGAAGGGGCCTGGCAGGCCCTGCAGGCCCAGCCGCTCCCTCACCCACAAGAGGGCAGGAAGAAAGAGAGCCTCCTGTGTTTTTTTTCCTTCCTTAAATAAGTTATCACAGAGGTATTCCCAGCTTTTCTAATTAAATTAGCAGTGTGCATATTTTCAGAGCCAGCCAGCGATTGGGTTTTTCCAGGCACGGAGGAAGATTTTAGCAGCTTCTCACAGAGAATCAATTCTGTGGCTGCCTTCTTCCCTCCTCACCAAAAATCAATCCATATAAAACCACCACAGTGTGTGTGCGTACATATATAGAGAGAGAGAGACAAATATAGAGAGATATATATCTCTCTCTATATATATATATAGTAGTCTTGCAAAATTACTTTGGAAATTTAGCAGCCCTGGACAGAACTTCCATTGCCTCCTTAGCTATAGAGGTTTGTGTCACGAAAAGTGAATGGATGTTTATTTGCTCAAGGAGAAAGTATTGCCATACAGTATCTGTGTGCAATTTGGACAGCAATAGTGTCACTTCATTTGTTGAAATATTTCACACCTGTAGCTCTTCAGAAGCTCAGCACTATCCACAGGTGAATTTAAATTTTGAGATTATGCTCTATATTTCCTACATTTCTTCTTGATCTCTGTGTATTGTACCAAACTGCTTCTTAAAGGTTTATTTCTTCTTGTTTGTTTTATTATTTGGGATACTAATATGGCCCATGACCACAAAAAAGGTGCTTGTCTAGCAATCAGTGTAATAAGTGTTCCACAAAAACATTGTGTTGATTGGGTGTAGATGAACCAAATCCCAGGCAATGAGGTTTCTGGCTTTTTGCCTTAACTGAAGAAACATTTTGAGTTCAGCTCTCAACAAGGCGCAGAGTGGGATAAAAAGAAAAGGTGTTGAGAGGGTTATGAACAATGTCTTTGACATTTTAAGTTTTCCAGAATATGTTTATGGTTCCGCAGCCCTGATGTTAATTTTCAGTACCCAAAGTGGGAAGAGAGCAGGTATTGAATGCATGACCAGTTGAAAGGTTTTTGCCATCTCATTGTTAGGTAAACGGAGCTAGACTGTTCTGGTGCCAGTGGTTTTCTTTCTAGATGGTCTTTAAAAGAAAATTTCCATGTTTTATTTGAAAAGGATGATCCAGGTTTGCTTCAGCTTTTTTATAAGAAGCAGGTTAGCTGAAGTGTACAGTTGTGTAATCTGCTGTGCACACACGTGAAATATTTAACTTTAATATGCTAAAATAGAATTGAAAAAAATCCTGTACAGTTCAGAACACAAAGCACCAAGTTGGTAAAATGGAGACTCTCAAAGTTTTCCTGCAGTTATGAACCCAGCACTTCTAGTAATCATCATGAATCACTCTTGAAAATTCTCCCAGGATCTCTCGTCATTGCCAAGCCTTTTCCTGGTAAATTATGTCTGCAGCGAAATAAAAAGAAAATGTGCATCACATTTATTTTCAGAAAGGCCAATCCTAATAAGATTTTAATAAATGCTGTTTGAGGTCCTGTGTTTAATGTGTGTATGTGGGGTTTGTACAAGGTACCCAGACAGCTTGATTGGTTTAATCAGAAGGCCAGAAGAGGAGGAAAATATAAATATGCCTTATTTTCCCTGAATTCCTACCAGACATTAAAATATGTAAGTTTTCATATTTTTATGCACTTTTCAGGGAATATACATTGGAGGAAGGAATCACTACCCGCTTCTGTGCACTTCTGTGCACGCTTGTAAACTATGCAGAGTAGCTGAAATGTTTAGGGTTTTTTTCTTTCCATTACTTGTTAGGGGTGAAGGATGCAGGCCTGGGAGTTCTGCAGGTGCCTCAGACTGGCCTGCTGGGGTACCTCAATTAGAGTCTGGCATTAATTAACAGTGATTCAACCCTCTGCTGAGGTGATCTTCATAGTAATACCTATAAATCAGGGTGTGCATATTTAATTTTTTTTTAATTAATAATAATTGAAACCCAAATGTTGGAAACAAATTGTTTATAAGATCCCTAATCTCCAGTTAACTGCTGTGCCAACGGATGGTAGAAGTGAGTTTTCCAGAATAATCTTTCCTTGCCCTGCCTCCCTCTGGTTGCAGTGCTGTAAGGTGAGGAGAGAATTTCATGAAAGGAAAAAGGGCCAGGGCAGAATGTGGTTGCTGAGAGGGAGGAGAACCCAGAGTTTTGAAAAGGGAAGGTCTGTGTGTATGTAATAAAGTGTTTGTGCATTATTTTTTATATAAGAAAATATTTTACATATTGAAAAAATATATATTTTTGCCTTTTGGTTGAGCCTTTTCAGTCATAGCAGCAAAGGAATAAAATCTAAAAGCATTTTATTCATTCTGGGTTTTTTTCTGTGAGAGTGCTGCTTGTTACAGAATCTCTGTTCTTCAAGGATTTCTGTAATGAGTATCAGCAGTTGACTCCATGTGGGATCATTTTTTTGCATGGGTAAATTCTATTGATCCAAGGGCTTGTTTTAAACTGGACACAAGCAGAGTCTGATAGTCTATGTGCAAGCCATGTTGCTGTTACCAAATATTCACTGGTTTGTGGTTGGGCACAATTTGAAAGACATTTGGTCTTCACATGTAGTCTACTTCTTGAAGGTAGGCTTTCAAATGTTCAAACACAGCAGGCTTTCAAATGTTCATTACAGTTTGTTTAAGCATGGCAGACGAAGTTAGTGCTATTTATTTTCTATGAAAGGTTAATTTTACGAGGATGGTCACACTTTAATTTGAACAATCTCAACATCATCTTCACAGTACTCAAAACTTAAAGAGCACATGGATGAAATTCATACATCTACATGTGGTAAACTCTAAAACAGATCCATTGCATTAAGGAATCTACTGAAATTAATATCTGGTATCGTTTGCATGTGTTGAGTTTTTTTGTGGTTTTTTTAATAATGAAAATCAATGCGTTGTCAGTTATGACAAAGCTGATGACAGTGACCTTTGCTGATGGTCAGAGGGTTTTTGAGGTTTTTTGTTTTGTTGGGTTTTTTTAACAGATGTAGCATGATTTTGATGGCTTCTTTGACTTATGATCGTGTGTGTGTGTGTGTGTGTGTGTACATACCACCTCTTGCCTGCAGCACTGTTAATCTGAGGCTGGAAGAAAAGTGACTGTGACAGAAGTGATGGCTTTGAAATAAGTCCGATTGTATTTACTATTGATAGGATAGTCCAGCTCAACATCAGCCTTGTGAGGAACTAGAACTGGCACTATCTCATCTCGCATGGGTAGTATTTTCCTTTGGCATTGCAAACTACAAAAAAAAGACAAAACCCCTCTGAACACAGATCTGAACACAAACCAAGTTCTCACCCCTCTCTTACCTTCTTGAACCCAAATGACTGCCATATGTCTGATGGAACAACCACAAACAACTCTATTTCATTCCTTTTGTTTCCCAAATGTTGGGAAGATTTACAGTGTTGATACATGTGCAGCAATGCCTATTAGCATAATTGCTGCACAGCTAGTAGTATCATTTAGAGTTGCTCTTACTTGTAGTGTTTCAATTTCTTGCTTAACAAGGAGCCATCTAAAGAATATTAATTAAAGTTATGATTGCACAACTAAGCAACAAAATTGAAAGACATGTTGCCCGAGAGATTTGACAAAAATCTGTAATTAAACTGGTCTTTACTAACTTCACAAGCATGTTAATAACTAGTTGTGTCTACAGTTTGGTACTGGCTGAAGGGAGATTTCTTGCTTTATTGTGTGTTTGACCATATGTAGGTGTTCAGCACATCAGTAACTTCTGTCATGAACTTCTTTATGCCACTGGTGGCTTTCAGTTTAAGGTCTTCATATTTGGGCGCTGTATGGACTGTTATGATTTTGTGTGTTCATAAACATTGTCATGTTAACTTGGAAAGTCTTCTTTCCTGCTTTAGTTGGGGCTCTTTTGGGGGGTGGTTTGGTTTGGTTTGGTTTGGTTGTTGTTGTTGGGTGGGGTTTTGTTTTGGTTTTGGTTTTCTGGGCCTTTTTTTTGCATAGTCTTCTGCTCTGCTTTCAGGACTTCAGAAAATTCAAAAAGAAATTTAGAGCCTTTTGTCTTTTAACTTTTGGCAGGATTTTTTTTTTCCCAATTATTTTGCCTGTTGAAGTAGAGATGAATGTTCACCTTTTCTGATACCAAGCACACAAATATCTCAAGACCTCCACCTCCTGGCATGGTGCTGTTTTATTTTGCTGGATGGCCAAGGATCAATGAGATTTGGACGGAGGTTGTGCTTTTCTCCCTTCTCCATCAAACCAGATCCTAACTGTCAATTTTAGTCAGATTATAAGAGATGGTGTTGAAGGTGCTGAAACATCCTCATGCTCTTCCCAAATACCTGACTTCTTCCCAAAGGCCTTATACCTCATTTTCCTTCGCCAGTGATTCTCCATGTGTGGTTTTGTTTGTTCTTTGCAGGAGAGGCAAAAGAATAAAAAATGGGAAAAGGGGGGAGTGTAGCTCCCTTCCCACCCTGACCTGCACTCCTCACCACATGGAGAGCACTTCATTATCTGGAGATGCTCTGGGAGAGGGGGCAGGAGCTGAGGCACAGCAGGTGGACACAAGACTATACTGGAAGAGTATAGGTAGCTAAATTAACACAGTTAAGTATAATTTGCTGCTGCATTTATTTAAAAGTTCAAGCTGTGTCCCTGAATGGAGAGAAAAGTGTGTAGCAAAGCTCAGGGACTGAGTTTTCATCTGTGATAAGAGATGACAACATGGAGTGGGAAAATATGTCAGTAAATTTGTGATTAGCTGAGAAATCCTATTCTAGGAAAATTGAGATTTTCTGGGAATTTATTCTTCCGAGTAGTTCTGGCAGAAACAAAGTGTCACAATCTTTTGGAAATGTCAAAGCTAGTAATTTTAACTTCAAAACAACATTAAAGGATGTCTGTAATAAAAGACAATGGAATGAAGACTGTAATAATCATCATGGAGATGGTCTCTTTTGCTGCTACCTTCCAGGTTACAATGGTTTCTTAGGATGTGGAAGATGCAGCTTCAAAACCTGTGGAGTGCACTCAGTGGCTGCATGTACACTGATAGCACTTGTCAATACTGCTGGAATACCTACAGGTGTGACAAATCTGCAGGAGAAGATGTGTAGAGCAATTCGGATGATGTGGAGAAAGTGGCTGTCTACACTGTGAACCAGTCAGGGGACTTTTGCTTCTGACTAGCTCAGGTCTGGCCCTTTAGACAGCCTCTGTTAGCACCTGGAGTGCAATAGTAGTGCTCTTAAGCAGACTTTCCTGTTCAGTTTCATCCCATTCCATGCACTCTAGGGTTCTGGGATGCATGCTCTGGTAGGTGGCACCTGGCAGGTTATCCATAAGGAGGTGCACTGTTCCCGTGAGCGAAGGCAGTGCAGGTGTAGATCTGCTCAATCACGTCATAAAGCAGGGGGCTGCTGCCCACGATGCTTCAAGCTGAGAGCAGACACTGTGTTGTTGTATTCACCTGGTTACAAAACTGTACTTCTATACCTACAAACTTGGTCTGATTCCATTAACCTGAGCAAGTGAAAGCAGGGGACTTGAGAGGGTGGTTCTGTGACGCCCTTTTTGTGAATACTGAAGTCCCTCTACCCAGAACTCATGGAGAGATGAGGAACCCATGCAGCAAACTGAAGCAGCCTCATCAGAAACTTACTGTACAGCACATTGCTGTCACCTGCTTTAATCACACATCACTGCTGCTCCCACCTGGAGGTGCAGGAGCCGTGAGGCGGCACAAAGGGGGCTGCTGCTGAGCTCCACCCAGAGCATGGCTTCACCTCCTCGGGTGAATCCTGAGGCTTTCCTGGAGGGCTGTGAAGATGATGAAGGGCCTTGAGAGGAAGCCGTCTGAGGAGAGGCTGAGGTCACTCGGTCTGTTCAGCCTGGAGCAGAGGAGACTGAGGGGAGACCCCATTGCAGTCACAGCTTCCTCATGAGGGGAAGAGGAGGGGCAGGCACTGATCTCTTCTCTGTGGTGACCGTGACAGGACCCCGAGAGAATGGCCTGAAGTTGTTGGGGAAGTTTAGGTTGCATGTCAGGAAAAAATTCTTCCCCCAGAGGGAGGCTGGGCACTGGAACAGATTCCCCAGGGAAGCGGTCACAGCAGCAGACCGATATAGCTCAAGAAGTGTTTGAACAGTGCTCTCACGCACAGGGTGTGACTCTTGGGGATGGTTCTGTGCAAGGCCAGGAGTTGGACTCGATGAACCTTGTGAGTCCCTTCTAACTCAGGATATGCTGTGATCTTACGCAGAGTATGAAACCGGATGCCTGCCCAGACTCCATCTGATCACTCCTGCACGGCCCTAAATCACAGGGACGTGAGGACCCCGCAGTTACAGAGATGTGTTCCGCTCCCTGCCCGGCCTCAGCAGCCCCCGCAGGCTCGGTGGGATCCCGGCAGATCCCAGAGCGCTCTGTCCCGGGAGCTCCGCGCGCGGACCGCGCAAGCTCCGCAGCGCCCTCGGCGGCAACGGCACACGCTGCTCCCTCCCCGCCGTCCCCGCTGCGCGACGGGGGAAGTCTCGCGAGCGCGGGTTCGCGGCGCGGCTCGCGCGCTGGTTGGCGGCTCCCGCCGGGACAGGCCGGGCTGGGCCTCGCTGCCTCCGCCGGCCGCGCTCCAGTAACGGAGATCTACAGGCCGCCGCCGCCGCCTCTTCCTCCTCCTCCGCCGGGATCCCGGCTGCCGCCTGCCCCTGCCCCGAGCGCGCAGCCCGCCGGACGCCAGCCCGAGCCCCAGCAGAGCGCCGTTTTCTCGCGGCCGGGATCATGTCCGCCGGGCAGCCGCCGCCGCCGCCGCCACAGCCG
>VWPU01011688.1:0-13405 GCA_013398955.1 Callaeas wilsoni
GCCCTCTCCGGGGCTATTAAACACAACCCGATGGAAATTCAGCTGCGGAGCAGCCAATGCCAACCCCCTCCAGCTCCCCCGGCCCTGCCGAGGTGTCCCCTCCCTCAGGAAATGGGGACAAAGCAGCTCCCGGAGCCGGGGAGGGGGGTGGCAGGGAAGGGCCCCCGGGGCGCAGGCGCCCACCGACCCCTTCCAGCAGCTCCTTTCTGCATTAATCCTGTTGCTCGGCTGGTTCCTGGCATGTCCGTGGCCAGCAATGGACTTCACGCCGGGAACGTTTAAGCCGGTTTTCCATCTGTTTCTCCTTCTCCTTGGGCAGCCGGGATCGCTGCCGAGCCCGAGCCCAGCGTCACCCACCCCACGGGACAACGGCAGCGCTGGGCAGGAGCAGGACGGGGCCGTCCGGGAGAATCTGGGCCCTGTGCTGGTCCCAGCGTCCTGGAGGCTGATCCGTATTCCCTGCTCGAGAGGCAGAAGCCACCTACGGAGCTGGGAGGGGATGGAGCCGGAGCTGGATGCTCCTGAACACCTGTGTGCACCCAGTTTTGGTCCAGCAGGCTTGGCCACCCCATGCCCCATCCCACTGCCCCATCCTACTGCCCCATCCCACTGCCCCTTCCCACCGCCCCAGCAGGGCCAAGGTTGGTTTTTAACCGTGTTTCCAAATATCTTCCACGGCGCAGAGCGAGCGTCCCCTGCACCGGCACGTCCCAAACTCCCTCCGGGCTGTGCCAGAGGATCCCAGCATCCCGCCGTGGCCAAGCCCTGCCGCTGGCAGGGATGAGATGACATTCAGGGGACGCCCCGTCCCCACCAACCCCAAGCCCCGGGATGGTGGCAGTGACGAGTCCCGGTCCCCGAAGGCTCCGGCGTTGTCCCCGGTGCCACGGTGGGACAGAGCGGGGACGGCGCCGTGGCTCACGGAGCGCCGGTAATGTGGTCCGGAGGGACCCCGCCGTACACACAGCACCTAAATTATTTAATTTCTCCAAACTGCTGCACCTTTATAAATCATTAAAAGCTCCTTTTGATCTGTGTTAATGAGGTTTCCTGAGTGCGGGGCTGGGAAATGCTTCGGCACCAGAAAGCGACGCCGCTGATTAAAAAAATAAAGAGGAGGCGAGCGGGAGCGTGGGGGGCGGGACGGGCACGGGCAGGGTGTGGGGGGCACGGGGAGGTGGGCATGGGGCTGGGGGCACAGGGGCTCCCCAGGGCCCAGCCAGGCCGTGGAGGGGCTTTAGGGATGCCTGCCATGTTTATGCTCTCTCTCTTCCCTTTCTCTTTCAGTTTCCCTTTCCTTTCCAGTTTCCCTTCCCCTTTCTCTCTCCCTTCTCCTTCCCCTTTCCTTTCCCCTTCCCCGGAGCTTTCCAGCCAGGGAATCCTGGGAACACGCTGGTCCCAGCTGTCACCACGTCCCTGGGAAATGCCAATGCCAACCAAACCACGTACAGGGCTGGGGCTGTTGGTCCTCCTGGCGCTCTGGGAAACGATTCCCTCCTCGGGGAGCAGCGGGATGGGGTGAAACCCCCCAGCGCTGTCACTGGGAGCCGTGGCCAGCGGGAGTGTCCGGTTCCAGCGGTGCCACCATCGGCGACCCCGTCGGTGCCACCGTGGGAGCGGTGGGAGCACCACGGCGCCGGCCCTGACAGCTTTAATACTGATATTTATCTCGGCTCCAAACCTCCGAGCCCGGCTCCATATTCAGGAGCTCAATCACCGGGACCGGGAGTGACGGTGACAGCTCCCGCCGACCGCAGCTGGGTTTGACAGCCCTGGAGCTGCTCCGGGTGGGGACAGGGATGGGGACAGGGATGGGACAGGGGTGGGGCAGGGGGGGGGCCGGGGAGGGGCCGGGGAGGGGCCGGGGAGGGGCCGGGGAGGGGCCGGGGAGGGGCCGGGGAGGGGCCGGGGAGGGGCCGGGGAGGGGCCGGGGAGGGGCCGGGGAGGGGCCGGGGAGGGGCCGGGGAGGGGCCGGGGAGGGGCCGGGGAGGGGCCGGGGAGGGGCCGGGGAGGGGCCGGGGAGGGGCCGGGGAGGGGCCGGGGAGGGGCCGGGGAGGGGCCGGGGAGGGGCCGGGGAGGGGCCGGGGAGGGGCCGGGGAGGGGCCGGGGAGGGGCCGGGGAGGGGCCGGGGAGGGGCCGGGGAGGGGCCGGGGAGGGGCCGGGGAGGGGCCGGGGAGGGGCCGGGGAGGGGCCGGGGAGGGGCCGGGGAGGGGACAGGGATGGGGACAGCAGTAGGCCAGGGGTGAGGACAGGGATGGGAATGGGGACAGAGACAGGGATAGGGATGGAGACGGGGACAGGGATGGGGTGGGAGTGGGATTAGNAGGGATGGGACAGGGATGGGGATAGGGATGGGGCAGGGATGGGACAGGGATGGGGCAGGGATGGGAATGGGGACAGAGACAGGGATAGGGATGGAGAAGGGGACAGGGATGGCGTGGGAGTGGGATTAGAGACAGGGACAGGGATAGGGATGGAGACAGGGACAGGGATAAGGACGAGGATGAGCACGGAGATGGGGTGGGGATGGAATGGGGATACAGAGAGGGAAAACAATAGGGATTGAGATGGGCACAGAGATGGGGACTGGGGCGGGCACAGTGGGTAATGAATATAAATTCCATGTAGAACCAGGGGGCACTTCCCCAGCCCTGGCATCCCTGGAGCTGGTCAGGGACCAGCACTGCCCCAGCCGGAACAGGGGAGCAGCACCCCCAGCCCAGCCCAGCCCAGCCTGGCGCTCCCGGAGCTCACACCTCCATTGACGGATATTTCCCCTTCCCTCCTTTTAAGGTAAATGACAGAAAATCCCAGGACAGCCATCAGCCTCCGAGGTAACCTCGTCCCTCCTCGGCCTCGTTCCCACAGGATTCAGCGGCTCCTGTTACCTGGGGCAACGGCGGGGAAATGACGGCTGGCATCTAAATTGCCATCATTATGCTCCAGAGCCAACACTCCCCATTTACACTTTATTGTCATCTTTTGCTTTAGGGAGATGCTGAGATATTACAGGATGGGGTGACAGAGCGGGATGAGATGGGATGCACGAGGAGAGAGGCACGGAGATTAATGGGGACCCCCAGAGCTGTTATTTCATCTTGTCTGTGGATCTGGAAGCGGAGCCGAGCCCGATCCTGAGGGCTGTAGGGAGGCTTTAGTGCACAGAAGAAAATAAAATTTGTTTAAATGCAAGCGCCAGCCTGGCGGGGCCTGGGCACGTGGTACCTGGGAGAGGATTCCCACCAAAGCGGTGCCTCCTCCGGCTGCGGGGATACTCATGGAATAACGGGAACTGATCCTCACCGGCAGCTGGTACTGGGCTGTGGCTGGTGCCACACTGTGGGGCTGGCACCCTGTTGTGGGGCAGGTACGCCACTGCACCCCTGGTACCCCTTTGTGGGGCGGGTGCCCCATTGTGGGGCTGGTACCCCACTGCACCCTGGTCCCCCATGCCAGGGCTGGCACCGCATTGTGGGGCTGGTAACCCACTGCACCCCTGGTACCCCTTTGTGGGGCGGGTGCCCCATTGTGGGGCTGGTACCCCACTGCACCCCTGGTACCCCTTTGTGGGGCTGGTACCCCTTTGTGGGACTGGCACTCTATTGTGGGGCTGGCACCCCATTACCTCTCCTGCACCCCACAGCATCACTGTATCCCATTCCAGAGATGGCACCCCATTATTTGGCTTGTATCCCATTGTGGGACTGGCACCCCATTGTGAGGCTGGTACCCCACTGTGGGGCTGATAACCCACTGCAACCCTGGTACCCCTTTGTGAGGTTAGGACCCCATTTCAGGTACTAACCCATTGTGTGGCTGGCACCCTACTGTGGGGCTGGCACCCCTTTGCATCTCCTGCACTCCATTGCATCACTGTACCCCATTCCAGAGATGGCACCCCATTATTTGGCTTGCATCCCATTGTGGAGCTGGCACCCCATTACATCTCCTGCACCCCACTGCACCACTGCTACCCCATTCCAGGGCTGGCACCCCATTGCTGGGCCACCCTAAGGACACCACCAAGCCTCTCAAAGCAAAACCTGCTCTTGTTTCTCCAAACTCCAAGTTCATTCTCCCTCCCCATCCCACTTTCTGCCAAGGTGCACAAAGGAAATGCAAAGCCAAACTTGGGGTGTCACCCCCCCATTCCCATCCCCGCATGGGGACTGCAGTGAGACGGGGCCGGGGGGGCTGCTGGGGACAGCGGGGGGAGGAACGGGGCCTTTCAAGTGTTTGCAGTGAAAAAAGAAGAGAGAAAAAAGCAAACAGTTCAAAAACTGAGCAGCTTTCCAAGGAAGAGCCAGAGCGGCTTCGCCCTCGGCCCCACTGCACCGTGCATGGGATTGGGAGCCTCCTTCCCACCCAACCCCTCCCTGAGCGGGACCCCGGAGCTCACAGTGCCTGGGATAAACCCAAGCAGAGCCGTGAGCACCAGCTGGGATCCGTGACCCCAGGGATGCACCGAGAGCGGGGGGTTCCACATGACCCAGCACGGCACGGACACGCCGGGTGCATGGATCCTGCTGTGACGCCAGCATGGATCAGACAGGTTTTTCCCTCAGACTCATGACATCACCCTCTTGTCCAGAAAAAACACAGGTGTCAGTCGGAAATCATGGTTTTGGCACACAAATATTCCATTTTCCATGTGCCAGAGCCTATCCGGGGAAATGAACCCACTCCCCAGGCAGGTGGAGCCTCTTTTTGGGGAGCTCTACCCTCACCCCGCAACCAAAGCTCCCTGGAACCGCTCCAGCTGCTGCAATTCCCACCACTCACCCCTCATTAGCATGGATGCTCGTTAGCCCAGCGCTGAGACTAATCAATACTGCCATTAACCGACTCCCCGGAATTAATGCGCTTGAACCTGGCAGGCCGCAGGATATTGGTCATTTTTCCACTTAACCTGGCAGGAGTTTTTCCCTTTGCTGGTGGCAGCGGATGACGGAGAGAAGCCAGGACAGTTCATCCCAACAGCTCCTGGCTGCTGTTCACCGCCGCTTTTTGGACATCCCAAGGTTGTCAGATGCTCCCAAACCTCAGGGAGCACCATCAGCACAGGGGAAGGGCACCCCTGTCCCAAGCCATGGGGTTGGGGACCCTGGAGAGGACTCTGGGGTCTCCATCCCAACATGGGGACACCCAGAACGTGACCCTCTGGTGCCACCCCATTCCTGCAGCTGCTCCATCCCTTCTGCCCCAGGTTCCTGGCCCCGGAGCCCCGGGCAGGCGCAGGCGAGCTGCTCTCCCGGGCACCCCAGAGCCACCCTCCCCTGCTGCTCCCGCCGCCTCGCAGCGCCTCTGGCTAAACAGAGATCAGAAATGTTAGATCTTTCTTAACATCTCCTGCCAGCACTGTCAGTGGCCCTCTCCAGAGTACCAGGGCCCTCTGTTATGTAAACACAGCACATTCTCTGTCAAAGATTAAAAAAAAAAAAGCCTCATTTGCACATAAAAGCAGCCTCTGCACTAGTTACGGGCACTGTGGCATGTAAGGAAGACTGTAGGTTAAATTCAATAATAAAGTGGGGCGGCGCAGAGGTCCCGCTCCAGCTCCTTCTCCTGCAGCCCGGCCCCGGCTGCTCCGGCTGGACCTGCGGCCACCGAGCGGTGCCGGCCACGAGCCCCCGGCATGGGGACTGAGGAGGCACCGTGAGCCCCGGGCTGGGCTGTGGGTGAATGACCCCCAGGCCCCTCTCTGCACCGTGCTTGGCCACGCGGAGGCCCCACCCTGGTGCTCCTCTGTGCCCCCTTCATGCTCATGGCACCACCAGACCCCACCATCTCCACCTCCTCCACTCAGCATCCCACCCGGAGTAGGGCCTGCTGCCCCACATCCCTCCCCACGCGCTTTTGGGAGCTGGCACCACCCTCGTGCCCCAGCACGGCTCTGCCATGGCCACCACGGAGCAGTTCCCGGCTACCGAGGCACCGGGAACCACTCGGATCGTGAATGCGGCACCGTGGATGGGACATCCCTCGCTGCCAGCCCTCGGTGACGCGGTGCCCACTGCGGTGGGATGGCATCGGGGGCGTCTCCGGCCACGGCTGCCCCTCCTCGGGAAGGACCAGGCTGGCCGGCTCCGGGGATGGCGGCAGCCAGCCGGGCCCGCAGCCGGATCCGCGCAAATCGAATCAGAGCAGAAACTCAACTGTCGGAGAGACGAGGGCTGGGAAGTGTCACGGTAATTGTGTTAGTGCCGGCAGCGCCGCGGCTGCTCCGGGAGCAGGGGCACGGCAAGGTGGGCACGGCGAGGTGGGCACGGTGGGATGGGCACAGCTGGATGGAACAGGGCAATGGGCACACAAGGGTGGCCACAACAGGATGGCCATGACGGGATGGGCATGGCAACGCCAGCACAGGGGCTCACTGGGCACCCAAACCCATCCGGCCCGGTGGGAGGAGGAGCGAGGGTCCGAGAGGGATCAGCGCGAGGGCCAGCGGAGCCAGACAGCTGCAGAGGGGGCAGAGCCAGGTGGCAGGAGGGGGCACGGTGGCGCTGACAGCGAAGGTGACAGGGCCACCAGGCTCCGGAGGGAGGCGATTCATTCCCAAATCACTCTGTGTCACCATCCAGCACACACGTCCCCATGGCCACCAGCCTGGCCGATGTGTCCCCACAGACACCAGGCTGGCGCATATGTCCCCATGGCCACCAGGCTGGCGCATATGTCCCCATGGCCACCAGGCTGGCGCATATGTCCCCATGGCCACCAGGCTGGCGCATATGTCCCCATGGCCACCAGGCTGGCACACATGACCCCACGGACACCAGGCTGGCGCATATGACCCCATGGCCACCAGGCTGGCGCATATGACCCCATGGCCACCAGACTGGCAGACGTCTCCCCACGGACACCAGGCTAGCACATGTGACCCCATGGACACCAGGCTGGCACACATGTCCCCATGGCCACCAGACTGGCAGATGTGTCCCCATGGACACCAGGCTGGCATACATGTCCCCATGGCCACCAGGCTGGCACATATGACCCCACCAGGCTGGCACACATGACCCCATGGACACCAAGCCCACGGACACAAGGCTGGCACCACAAGGCTGGCACATGTGTCCCCACGGACACAAGGCTGGCACATATGACCCCATGGACACCCGGCTGGCACACATGTCCCCATGGCCACCAGACTGGCAGATGTGTCCCCAGGCTGGCACACGTGACCACATGGACACCAGGCTGGCACGTGTCCCCACGGACACCGGCCTGGCACTCACGTCCCCGCGCACGCCCAGCCCTGTGCACACCAGCTCCGCTCACGTCCCCGCCGCCGTCGGGCGCCGCACGTCTCTCGCAGCCGGATGCCGGGCAAGTGCCAGCCGTGCACGGGACCACGCGTGCTCATCCGTGCTCTGGTGGCTCACGCTGAGCGCCCTAATTACCGCGTCTGGCCAGGCGGGCGGGCGCTGATAACGGGCACGGGACCGAGCCGCTGGGGGTTATCAGCCGGTGACAGCCGGGCCCCCCGCCGCCCGCGCCGGCTCCGCGCCGCAGCCCGCTGGGACTGCCGGATCAAGGCGCCCTTTGGGGGTCTCCAGCGGGGGATGGGGTAAACAGCCCCCCAGGGGTGACCTCATTAGCACGGCCGAGCCCCAACATCATCGTGGCTGGGCCCGGCACGTTGTGGGCAGAGACTTAGGACGTGGGGTTACCAGCGGCACCGTGCCCGTGCCAGCCTCTTGTCCCTTCGGCTGTCACCTCCCCACTGTCCTGGGGGTGAAGGACAGCCCTTCCTGGGGCGCCCACCTTGCCAGTCCCACCGTCACCAGGCTGGAGAGAGATTTTGGGTGTCCCTGGTGCTGTGAGGGGACAGGTGGCAGCAGGAAAGGGCACTGAGGAGATCAGTGTCACCCTCCGGTCTCCGAGCCAAACCAGCCGCTGTCCTGGTGCTCCCCAGAGCCGTTCCATTGGTCTCATCCCAGAGCCACAACCGGGACATGCCACAGTCCTGCTGTGACACCAGCGCGGTATCCACTGCTTCCGTGCCTCAGTTTCCCTGTCCCAGGGCTGGATCTTCCTGCAAGGCACGGGTTCAGCAGCAGGAGCGACAAACAAGGAGCACATTCCCCATCCCCAGCGCCTAAAGACACACAAATTAACATGGATAAACACGGATTGATGCATTATTTCACTTGCTGGCCGCTCTATTTTCCACTGGTGGCTGAATTCCAGGCAGCGGCGGGACGGGGGGCGGCAGGGCGGGGGTTGGCGGGAGCACTGGTGACTCTTTAACCTTGGAACGCTTGGACTGGCAGGGAATTTGGGGCGAGCGGCGGCGGTAATTTGATCGGCGGGAGCCGGGCGAGCGCTGGCCCCCGCAATCACCGGGAAAACGCCGACGCGGTGGAAATCGGCCGCCGCTGCCCAGCGGGACGTCGCGGCGGGGCCAGGCGGGCACAGGGACACGGCTCAGAAGGACGGACACAGCGGGCACGGCACAGCACGGGCCAGGCACCTGCCCGTCACCCCGCAGCCCCCTGCCGCTGGTCAGTGCCACCCTGGCGTTCCCAGGGGACACCGGGCGGGCTCCAGGCCCGCGGTGACCCCCAGACACTGTCCCCCCGTCCCGGCAGTGCCGGGCTGCGGAGCTGCGGAGCCGTAATTTATCACGCCCGCCCCTGACAGCTCCCTTTGACGGGGTCTCCGGGGGGGCCGAGCGATGCCTTTTGTCTGCCCAACAATTAATTATTTCCTGGCTAATGATGAACTCTGACTTGCCAAGCAGGGAGCGGCTGCGTGCGGGAGGGAGCCGGCCCTCCCTCACCCCGCCGTGCCCCCTCCCCATCACCTCCCCCATGGCAAGGTGGGATGTTGGGGTACCCAGGGATAAGGCTCGGCTGTGGGTCCCCCCCGCGTCCTTCTCGCAGGCACGCTGCCCCCTAAAAAGGGCGCCCCAAAAGCAGAAGGAGGGTGCTGGGCTGGCAGGACGGGTCCCGCCCCGGCGGTGCCGGCAGGTGGGTGCTGTGCTGTGCTGCGGCAGCAGGTGCTGGCAGCGCTCTAAGTGCCAGTGGCGGCAGCCCCGGAGGGCTCCGGGAGCGGAGAGCCGGCTGATGGGGCTGAGCTAATGGAGAAAATCCATTTAGGCTCACTTGATACTCTCCCCTGGGCTTTCATTACACCTCGGGGCTCCACAGGGCACCGGGCCCTGAGCTGGCCCCTGCCAGCCCAGATCCCATCGCTGCCGGCTGGATGTCTCGGCAGAGGCGCTGGGGGGATGTGGGGAGAGATGAGGGGAAGAATAATGGGGAGGGATGTGCATGGGCAGAGATGCAGGAAGGGATGCAGGAAGGGATATAGGAAGGGATGTGCATGGAGAGATGCAGGAAAGGATGCAGGAAGGGATGCAGGAAGGGATGTACATGGGGAAGGATGTGCATGGGCAGGGATGCAGAAAGGGATGCAGGGAGGGATGCAGGAAGGGATGTGCATGGGAAGTGATGCAGGAAGGGACACAGGGAGGGTTGTGCACAAAGCCCGCAGCCCTGAGCTTGTAGCTGCAGGTGACAAGAGCAACGCCAGCAATCCCTGCGAGGGACAGGGACAAAGTGGGGTGCGACGGGGCCGTGCCCTGGAGCAGCTCCCAAGGAGCCTGGCCTGGCTCGGTGCCACAGGCAGGAACAGGGACCCCCGGGGCTGCGGGCACGCAGGCCAGGCTCCCCGTGGCGGGGAAGGCGACGGAGCCGTGAAAAGAAGTAAAATAATTATCGGGCGCTGGTGGCTCGGGCTCCCGCCCGGCGCGTTCTGTTTAAGGCTAGTTAATAGCCAGTGTTCTCTGGTTAGGCCTGAATGACATTTCCAGAGTTATAATAACTGAGCTATTACTCGCCGTATTGATGCATTCCCCCCGCCGGCAGCGGCTCATCCCGCGCCGTGCCGCCCGGCCGCCGAAAGCTCCTTTAGTCAATAGCACTTCTATTTTTCATTACTCCCTGGAAATGTGGCTCTTGGAAGCTCATCCGTCATTCAATTACGCCCTGGTTCAGTCCTATCATACACGTGTCATAAAGTTCCTCAGATCTGAACTGCTGTTAATTTTCTGCGCCATCCCAAGGGGATGCCCGGGACGTGCCTGGAAAGCAACCAGGCAGCCGAGGGCATGCCGGGTACGGGCGCTCCCGGGAGCGGGGGCTGCGGCACTGCCGGGGTGCCCGGGCACGGGGAGGTCCGGCGCCGGATGGGTCACCCCGGAGCTCGGACACTGTCCCTTCCCCATGGCAGTGGCAGCGGGCCCGGCATCGCACGACCTTGGCAGCGCCAGGAATTTATTCCTTGGGTTGGTTTATTCTTTTATCAGGTGTTGGTTTAACAGGGCGAGCTCCCCCCCTTCCCCTTTAATCCTATCGGCATCTGTGTTCAGCACGTCCGTACCCGGAATAATCACCTGCCTGGCAGATTTGTCACTTCACCAGATGTAATCGGGGAACTTTTCCTTTTTTTTCTCTCTCTCTTTTTTTTTTTTTTTTTCTTTTTGAAACTCTCCTTATTTTCTATTTCTTAGAAGCTGCGGCTCGCGGGCAGAGGCGGCTGCTGCAGGCGGTACCTGCTCCAGGTCACCCTCCCCGAACCCAAGGGTTTGCTCTGCTCAGCTCCGCTCTCCAGCTGGGTTTTGGCTGAGGGAAGGACGGGAGGATGACAGGGCAGCGGCACAGAGGGCTGATGTCAAACGCTGTGCCATGATGGCTGTCCCTGCCATCCTCTGCTGCTGGCGAGCGCACCTGGATGGGCACAAACCCTGAGCCTGGGGGGAAAATGGGCACAGGATGAGGCTGGGGGATGTCGGAGATGAGGGATGCTGGGTCAGGGGGATGCCAGGTCAGGAAGATGCCTGGTTGGGAGGATGCCAGGTCACGGGGATTCAGAGGTTGCTCACAACATGTCCCTGCACAGATGCCAAGGACCTGCAGGTCCTTCACAGCGTTAAAATGTCAAGCCCGAGAGGTGATGTCAGTCCTGCTCCCCTCCACAGCCCTCCAGGAACCATTCCTGCTTTCCTACGCTCCCGCTCCACGGAGTGCCTGTGGCTCCCTCCCAGCCGGGGCTGCCCGGGGGATCCCTGCCCGTGCTCTCCTGTCCTGAGCGTCCCGTCCGGTCCCCTCAGTGCCTGGGTGGTCCCAGCCACTCCTCGTGGCCTCCCAGCAGGACAATGACCTGCTCGCTGTCCTGCTCCTCCGCGCTCCGTCCCGCGGGGCCTCCCACGCGCTGCTTCCCCTAAGCCGGGACGGACACACGCCCGGGTGGGACGGACACGCGGCCCGGTGTTTGCCAACACCCTGTCACTTGTCAGCCCCCGGGCCAGCCACGCTCCTGCCCGGCCCCTTCCTGCTCCTTGGACGGCTCCAGCCATGCCGACGGCTCCGAAGGGATTGATAAACAAACATTCCCATCAGGAGGATGCTGCAGCAGAGCCAGGAACAGCCCAGCCACGAGGCTGCCACGAGGCTCTCACAGCCTCGGGCCAATCACCAGACTCTCGGTCATGCTGGAACAGCCTCCACCCCGGCTCTGATCTGGGAAACTGAGGCAAGGAAGGGTCTGTGGATGTGCAGGGTGGGATGCGTGAGCTGGGCAGCTCCCGAGCATCCCGTGCCCGCGGGCAACCTCTGCCAGCCTGGCATTTCCCTGCTCCCCTCCCAGCCCAGGCTCCCGCCGCGTTCTGGGCACGGCTAATGACCGGCCTAATTGATCTCTGACGAGGCACCAGAGATCGATGCTGGATCCCGCTCCAGGCTCTGCGAAAAAGCCATTTCTCCTGCCCGGCCGGGCAGCACCGCCCCTTGCCCGCAGGGAAGCGCCCATCGATCGGGGCAAGGATCGATCCGCTAGAGAAGGGGATGGAGGGGAGGGCGGCCACCCCCGCCGAGGGCACTGCGGGGAGCACCCCCCGGCAGCCCGCAGGGCACCGCAGGCTCCAGGAGCACCCCCCGCACCCAGCGGGTCCGGGCGGGGCCACGAGGAGCCTCCTTGTCGCCATTCCCGGTGACACGGGGCACAGCCAGCAGCGAGGGGGGCTCCTCCCTGGCACCTCCGCCACAAGGCCAGGCTGGAGGGTCCCGGTGCCCCGGGAAGGGAGGGGGCAAACAGAGGCACAGAGCCCAGCGGTCGCGGTGAGATCACAGGGCCAGCACATCCACACTGATTTCCTCGCCTGACTCTTCCCCCCCTTATTCCTTCCCCTTGTGTCCCACCGGCCAAATTTGACCTAATTTGGTGCGACCGACCGGGGTCTTCACTTCTCAGTGCCCCCCTCCTCCCCTCTCCTTTCACTGGGGTTTAAGCCTTTTCACTTTGTCCATTCACTCCGAGACTAATCAGATTAAAGCCTTGCCCGGGGTGCTGCCTCCCCTCGCACAGATTCACCCCCTTATCCCCCCTCCCCTCACTTCACCCCCTTTTTTCCCCCCGACAGGTTTTGGCAGCCAACTCCAAGGTCCGGGCACGGCCATGGTGGCACCAGCTGCCCTCGTGTCCCTAGGGAAGGGCACAAAGTGGGGTGTCCGGGGGGGAAACGATGGGGAACATTCTTCTGGAATGAGGGGGCTGCAAGATGGGGATAAAGAAGGTGGCAGGATGGGGATGAAGAGGGTGAAAGGACAGGGGTGAAGGCAGCAACAGCCACAAGTCTCCAAAGCCATCCCGCTCTTTGGAGAATCCCTCCTCCTCCTCAGCCTGGCTTCACATCCCAGGTCAAGCTAAAGGAGCATTTAAATTAGGAGAAATTTAGGAAAAAAGGGTATTTTTTCACTTTTTCCCCTCTTTTCACCCAGAGCCATGCGTGGGTGAGGGGTGAAGCCAGGACCACGGTGCCCACCCTGGAGCCCCCAGACGCACACAAGACCCAGACCCAACACCCAGACGCCGGGGTGACCCAGTAGCCCCCACACCCTGGGACCCTCCACTCTGTGGCAGCTTTGGAAAAGGAACAATTCCCCACTAGAAACTTCCTGGCCTCATCCCACGTGCTCCGGCCCCAAAAATCACCCAATGCCCCCACCTAAACCTCAGCCATGGATTTCCATTCCCCTTGGCCCAGCCCTGCACACAAACGCATTCGCCACGGCCCCCTCCCCGGCAGGGATTGTATGCAAAGGGGGAGAGGGGGAATGAATAATTCATCCCCGCTGTCTTTCAGAATTACACTGTGGAAAAATAAATCTGAGACTACTATATAAAAAAAATATATAAATAAAATAAAGGAGAAAGGAGCCGGGGGCGCGGGGAGGCAGCGCTCGGTTCGCGGCCCCCGCGGCCGGAGCGGGATGCGGGGATGAAAAGCGCCGGCGCGTCGTGGCTCCTCTTCCATTGAGCGACTCCACATTCAGGTCCGTGCGGAAACCACCGGAATCCCTTCCTGTGCTTTGTTCTGCGGCCCTTTCAGCGGGGGCTT
>VWPU01011690.1:0-146172 GCA_013398955.1 Callaeas wilsoni
AGGAAAGGAAAGGAAAGGAAACCCGGCCGGGGCCGTGGGGTGTCCCAGGAAGCAGAGACAGGTGCTGCCTGGCTTAGGAGCTGCAGGAGGGCTCCGGGCATGGAGGAGCCCGGCTGGGAAAAGCATCCTGGGCTGCTGGCTCCAGGGGTGGCCCCGGGAAGCCTCCCTGGCAGCACATCACTGGAGGAGGTGATAACGGTGCTGCCTGTGCCGGGCAGAGCCAGGCGGCTTCAAAGAGCACAGCTCGGCTTGTTCCGGGCTCCTCGGGCTGCTGCTGGTGCCTCACTTAGCCCCTCAGGAGCTCTTGGGTACCGTGAGCACACAAACCTCTTCTTCAGAAACCTTGCTCTGTCTCATGGAAGGGGAAAAACCCACCCTAAAGGGTGGTGAACTGTTCTTCTCTCTTCTATTACAAGGTGGTAAGAAAGGCGTGCCTCTAAATACTGTACAGAACTTGGAAGCAGTGACATAGATGTACAGTACACAAGCAGTGATAGCAGCAGAGTTTTGTCTACTAAAAGACAACGATTTGTCAACTAAAAGGAAACAAAATCTAGTTTTATTCTCAGTGGATTTTTTTTCAAAACTTTAGATTTGTTTTATTAAAATAAAATCAACTTTCCATGTTTTCAGAAAGCTTTCCATTGAATCACATTCTGCTTTCCCTGCAGTCTTTTCTTCAGCCTTACTGATTACAAAGTAACCCCCAAAACATTTCTTAGGTTTCTGGGGAGGAAAAAATAAACCCCTAAAATTTCAATTGGAAAAACCTAAACTCGTATTTCAGAACCTTCCCAACTGCTGTCCTACTCAAATCCCTCATTAGGGAAGAGAAACAAACGCTTGTCAAGTGCAGTGAAGACATCAAATTTCTGAAGGCCAGTGAGAAAGACAAAATGCTGTGAAGAATTCTGAAGTGATTTACAACCCAGACCAAATTTATTTATTGCAGATTACTTTGTCTAATCCTTCTCCTGCTGAAGTTATCTCTGCCTTCAGCATCGAGTGTCGATGACAGAAGTATTACCACTACACATCAAAACATTGCTATAATTTCTCTCACAGATCTATACCAGTCACAACAGGTTGCTGTGATTTTTGCAGATAAAAACCTGCAAGAAAACTGTTTTTTTCTTGTTAGCCAGCTGGAGTAAAAACAAGTGACAGCCAGAATGAGCAGACACTCCTGGCAGTTTCAATGAAAGGCTCTTAATTACAAGTTGTAAGAGTAGGGGTCATCTCCTCTGAGGCCAGGACATTTGAATGCCTCCCTCTGGCTTACACCATTACAAGAAAATGTGTTTGTCTACTTAGAACTTCAGAAAAAGAAACAAATTGAGTCAGCAAACAGGATTTTCAAGGTATGAATCTTGAAAGTCACAACGTCAGTGTTGACATTTTAGGAAAATCTGAATTTCAGCTAGTCTGCGTAAAAATGCAGAGACAGTTATTAGCATTTAAGGACTGCAACTTGAAATGCTGCCCATAAAACAATGTCCTTTCCTCACTCTGCTGTTGGCATGAGTGCTGGTGCTCCTACAGGGAATGGCCTTCTGGCTTTGGCCATCTCCAGAGGCTCTGTTCATTCCCACGGAGGGCTGGAGGGTGGGCTGAGTGAAAGCCTTGCTGGGGTTCTCTCCTCCCACAATCCCATCCCATTTCCAAAGAATACCAACATTCCCAGCATTGCTGATGGACTCAGAGCACTTCACCAGATTTTAGCCTGGTCCTTCTCTGAGCTGTAACTCCTAAAATAGGGTTTTTCTACCTGGAGAAGAGAAAGCTCCAGGGAGACCTTATTGCAGCCTTTCAGTACTTACAGGGACCTAGAAGAAAGATGGGGCCAAAATTTTGGCAGGGCTTGTTGTGACAGGACAAAGGGGAATGGTTTTGAACTGAAGGATGGTTGATTTTGATTAGATCAAGGCTTTTTTGGGGTGGTAAAACACCAGCAAAGGCTGCCCAGAGAGGTGGTGGATGCCCCATTCCAGGAAACACCCGAGGTCAGGTTGGATGGGGCTCTGAGCAACCTGCTCTAGTGGAAGCTGTCCCTGTTTGCTGCAGTGGGGTTGGAATACGTGGGCTTTAAAGGTCCCTTCCAACCCAAACCACTCTAAGAAAAATGGGAATACCCACGTTAGCACTGAGGCTGGACTGCAGTCCGAGTGAGGGCAGCACTGGGAGAAAGCCAGGACATCTTTGCTGGGAATGCTGTCAAGAGCAAGGAGGACAAGCTTTGTGCTCAGGGGTCCAAGTAAGAGCTGGGTATAAAATTCCTGAAAACAGATTTTTCAATACATTTCACTCATTTTCTCCTGCTTTTGAATTGTTCACTGTCACCTCCAGTGTATTCCTCACTCGATCTGCCATTGGCTTTCTAGACCAACACATGGTTCCTTCTCCTGGGTACAGATTTATTAGGATTCCAACTTTGTCTGAGCAACATGATATATGCTACTAAATAAAGGAGAGATTACAAATTCAGGCTTTGGATATCAAGCATCATACTGTCCTCCTTTGTGAAAACAATTCAGCCAAAATTACATATATGGAAAAAAACAGAATTAGTCAGGATGATTTATTAATTGTACATAACATGCCTGAAGGCAGATTGGGAATGGAATTCAGATGGATGGACACAAAGGAGGATTAAGTCAATAATGGCAAGGCACGGTGCAACTGCTTAGTCACAAATACTCTCATCACATGAAATTATTTTCACAGATGATATTTCTACTACAGCAGGAACTGCCTTACAGTTCCTTTCTTAAACATTACAGAAACAGAAATGCTGGCGTGATAAAACTTTTATGCTTAGCAGAGACTTTCTGCAAGTCTCTTTCCTATCAAAATTTGACAACCAAGCACTTTATTCCTAAGCCTGACAGGTGCTCAAGTCATTTAATTGGGAAACTTGCTCTTTGCTTAAGTTCTGCCACATCAGGACTAGATGGGACCCTTTCCATACTATAAAGGAAAAGAAGAAAGGAGCTAAAAAGGTGTGGAAAATTGCACAAGAGATCACTTTTGTTACCTGAAAATATATGATGGGTTTTTTTCTGAGTGATTTAAAACTTTCTGTCATAGGGCTTAATTTAGCTCATGATTTATGAGTACTGGGCAGAAGAGTTCTGCACTGGCCTGGCTTGCCCATTAACTGGCCATGGTGATATTTCTTGCATTTTCCCTGCAGTGGCCATTGCCAGAGGTAGGCTGTTGGAATAAACAGGCCACGCTCTGGTCCATCAAGGAAAGTCAAGAAAATGCTCTCCCTCAAAGGGGAAGGACAGAGCAGAGGAGCAAGGACTGGTAGGAGAGCCAGGAGTGGCTTGGAAAAGATTTTTAATTTGTAAATAGCAGGAGATCCCAATGCCATTCCCAAGTGCACGAGTGGCCCTGGAAGCCCTGCCTTAAGGAAGCCCTGCATTAATGCTCCTCTCAGGTGGGGCTCACACCGACCTGTGAGCCTCGGAAGCGCCGAAGCAGCACAGCCACCTCCGGTCCCAAAAAACCCTTCTGCCAACGGGTAAGGCAAGGCCAAAGAGGAGTTTCACATCAGTAATTAAACCTGAAAGGAAATCCACGCTCCTTGATGCTCCCAGGTGCACGTGCTGCAGCGTTTCCTTGCAATTGCCCTGTTTTGGTGAGGCAGAGGTGGGAGAAAGGCTCCAGATGCTGTCAGACAAAGAGCTGCTCCCCGGTACTGCTGCAGATGGTGGAAGCAGAATCCTCTTTCTTTTCACACTATCAATTAAGCAATGTTGCCAAACCCACATCAGCTTCTCAGTCAAACATTTCATTTCTCAGCAGTCTGTGTGAAGTTTGAGAGCTACAGTATGTTCTGCCAGCGGCCTCCAGAAAGCTGCTTTGCATTGTTTTGCTTAAATGGCTACAAAAGTGCTGTCAAAGAGACACTGTCAACTGCAGCTTTTGTGTTTATGTCTTTTTTACTTAAAAAAAAATAAAGAGAGAGAGAAAGAAAAAAAGAAACAAAACCTTGTGGAGTTGAAAGAACTGATTTCTGCTTGTTTTATCAGTCCTTTTTGCATTCCTTTGGCAGACATTGGATTTTCCTCTGCTATTCACAGCACAAGCATATTCAATATTGAATAGACCTTTTTGACAGTTTTTGAACCTGTTCCATAAGATTCCAAATGCACTGATTCATGGGGACTTGTAAAGTTCCTGCAACATTTAAAAAAGTCTACCCCAACTCAAGAATTGTTTTGCATCAGGATAATTTAAAACTTCTGCTCCTTCATCTGTATGATTTCTCAGAGCCAGAAAGAAACACTTTCACAACAGATTTGTCTGCCTGGTGCACTGAGAGGGGTACAACAGCAAACACTCACTGCCTAGAAGTCAAAAAATCTAATTATCTAATATTATAAAGGCTCTGCTTTTGTCTTTCAACTCCTAAATGGGGGCAAAATGCTGGTCTTGGAAAGAATAGTCCACTGATTCTCATGTTTTAATGAGTATCAGTGAGAGCCAACCACTGGGCACATTCAAACACAAACTAAATTTCACTACTATGGTTGTAGATTTTTTATTCGCTGCACACTCTCATATTTTGAGTTTCACAGCAGCCTGGGTGTATTTTTTTCCTCAAATATCCCCTCCATTCCCCTAATGCTGCTTCTCTGACAGCCAGCACCATGGCAGCAATAGTGCTTATGGTTTAAAACTGCTCCTGTTTCCTTACTTCCAGGGGTATTTCCAGCCTGATCTTCACTTTGGAAAAGCAGATGTGAATCTGTGTAAATTAATAAACGGCAATAGTGGTGATTACAGTAACGTGTTATGAGCTGTTCTCAGCTGCTTTCAGGCACACAGAGTGGTGGTTACATTTTCTATTCCACGGCCATCATAAAGGAAATAAATAAAGCAGCGGTTCTCAATTTGTTGTCCAGGGATTCACTGGAGTAATTCCCACATAAAGCAGTGAAGTCTACGGTCACTGAGCGCAAATTCAATACACAAGAGCCCACATGTTCTAGTGGAAATTCTTTTGGTAGCCCACAAACAAAAAAAAAAAAGGATGAAAACCACTGAGGACTGAAGCACATACAAACAGAGCATTAGATCTCTCACATATGTCCTCCCGGGGAAAAACTCCCACAGAAAGCACCAGGAATTAAATCTATAGAAATGTAATACAGCTCTATGGAATTTCCTCTGAAGGCCTATAGAATTTAGTACAGCAGGGAGTCCTTTTCAGAGCCCCTTTTTTTTCAGACAGCTCGCAGAAGGATATAATTCTAACGAGTGGGATTTAAAAAAAAACTAATACATCGACAATAATCTTCTATTAAATTATTTCCCATAGAAGTATTGACAGCAATAGCTATTAGCATTATTTTATAAAACTGGAGAGGTATATTGATTAATGGATCCATTCTGTCCTGACAGGAAGAACTCAGGCAATTTATGTTGCTATTCACTGTCAGGCAAAGGGGTTTGTTCTTTTTCTTTTTTTTAAAACATCTGGAGTCTCATGAATAATTACTTTAACTAAAATAAGAGACTATTTTATCTGCTCTCCTTGACAAGAACTTTGCCTCATGCTACCTGGCAAATCCACTACTGCCGCCATGTAAATACTTATCGGTCATTGATGCTTTTCATGGATTTTTTGTGATTTAAGATGCAATTTCCCCTGGGACTGCCAGCTCTTGGACCTTGTCTGAGCACCCCCAGGTCACACAGGAGGAGCAGCCAGCGCAGCAGAGCCGGGCTGGCTCAGTGATGGACGAGGGGTCGGTTCCACGGCCGTGACAAACCTGGGCACAGCAGAGCTCCTTGCACGGTGAGTGAGGCAGGGGCAGCCCGGCTGAAAAAGGAGAGGGAATCGTGGAATTGCAGAATCATTTAGGTCGGAAAAGCCCCATAAGACCGTCGAGTCCAACTCTGCCAGCACTGCCAAGGCCACCACTAACCCACGTCCCCAGGTGCCACATCCTCACGGATTTTAAATCCCTCCAGGGGTGGGGACCCCACCACTGCCCTGGGCAGCTGTGCCAGGGCTGGACAACCCTTTGGGTGAAGCAATTTTTCCAACTATCCAACCTAAACCTGCCCTGGCACAGCTTGAGGCCGTTTCCTCTTGTCCTGTCCCTTGTGCCCAGGTAGAAGAGCCCGAGCCCGCCTGGCTGTGCCCTCCTGTCAGGTTTCCTTGTCCTAAGGAGTGGGTGACAAAGGAGCAGGAGAGAAGAGATGAGGATCCAGGCTTGGGAAATTCCTCCTATCCCAGCTCTCTCGCCTTCCAGTTACAAAGGGGAGGAAAAAAGATGTAATGAAAACAACCTTACATGCCTTGTGGTGCAGGGCTTTGTGAACTGATTAAAATATCCTGCAGAAAACATTGAGTCTATGTGGGTTTGATGATTTTTCTCTAGATCCTCATTAGTTTTATCATAGATTCATCTCTAATCTTTCCTACAGTGAGGTGGCAAAGTCAGATTTGCAAGGATCTATCAGATAAAAGCAAAACTCAGGGAAGGAAATTCTATTTCTTCCTTTGATAATGCAAATACATCTGGAAAGAATTTTTTTTACATTTTATTTCTTGTTCTCTCCTCAAGTGTCCTTCATTCTCTCTTCTTTTCCCTCATTTACTTGAATATTAGCCTAATACAGGGAAGGAAAATATTGAATTCCACCAAATTTGGGGAGTCAACCTCACAGGAGCCTGAGCCTAATTTTTTTTTTTTTATCCCCAAAGAAAATTGTGCTCTCCATGCTAAATCCTAGCCCCACTGAAGTCAGTGGCAAAATTCCTAATGCCTTACTCCTCTGGGAGCAGGATTTGGCCCGGCAGGGATGGACAGTAGCTAAGCCCACCACCTCCCATCCCTGGAGATCTTCCCAGGGCAGCAGTAATCAAAATAATTCATTTGCAGTTCTAAGCCTTTGATGCATGACTGCTGAGAAAGAAGATTTGTGAAAGCTGTGACAAACTTACACCTCAGCTTTCAGAAAAGGAGAAAAAAATCTGTTACTGGAAAATTTGCCAATTTTTTCCCTCTAGCCCTTAATGCAGAGCAATCCATTTGACCATATAATTATTACTTAAAGGAAGGGAGTTGGTAAAAGAAGCGTAATTTATGAGGGTGAACAAGGAAACAGATGAGATATATGGAAGAAATATTAGAAGAAAAATACAAAAATAAGAGAAACAATGCTGTATAATGCTGTCGGATCTAAATCAAAGTCAGAAAGGAAAAATTAGATGCTCATGTACACGGATTATGCCACCATCAGTTTTTGCTGGAGAAGGAAGAGCCTTGGCAATCAAGATTATCTGATAATTACCTTTCTTAATGCATTAAATTCACTCAGCTTCACCTTCAGGCACCAGCTGAAGAAAATAATGGCACACATCCTCGTGGTAAATGGTTAAACCCTATTTCCAAGAAATCTATTACATGTGGTGTCACCTAGAAAGCCACACAATAAAGCATCTTTAAAAGAAGCACCGATAGAAAAGGATGGGGTTTGGAAGCATAAATAGCAGTTGCTTGCATCAAAACATTTTAACATGCAGGCTTTAGTAATACTAATGAAAGTTTGATTGTCTTTGTTAATTAGCTCCCCGCCCTCCTTTGTCAGCTGCAGAACAAACCTTCTCCTGCCAGCATCTCAGGATGCATTAGACATCATTAAACATAATTTTTAAATGAACATTTCATTTAAAAGAGATTAATTTTCAAAGTATGGCAGTGCTTGAAAACTAATCTGTAAAATGATACAGCTGCTGAAGAATACCTCCACCTCCTAATTCCCCAGTATTTATGGACAGATCAGTCCACGTGCTGCTGCTAATGAGGTTTGGAGAGTCTATTTGATAATCTATGGGCTCACAAAGGGGCTTTGCCAAGTCGCCAACCCCTTTCCCATGGGATGTGTGAACTAGCCTTGGGCCAGCAGAGAGCTGAGCACACCATCTACCCAGTCACACCAGCTCTGGGAAGCACAAATTTAACCCGAATCTGCTCTTTGTCCCTTCCTGCCCGTGAGGACGCGTCCCTCGCAGGCAGCATCTCCAAGGTGAAGTCCTGGAGGGATGACCCCGATCTCAGGGGACCAGGTGCTCGATCCAGCACACTCCCCGTGCTGCAGACCCCCTCCACGGCACACTCCTTTTCCAGACCCCATCCTCTGCTACTTCCAAAGGAGGGATGCAGTTTGAGCTTAAAATATTTTGCAGGGAGTTGTTGGGTGGTTCTGGGTGTTTGAATTAGCCACACCAGCAGGAACCAGAACCTTCTATGGCTCATCCTCATGGGGTCAGCATGGGAGAAAAAAAAGGGACCAGATCTGCTTTGTAAATACAGAATGAAACATCACTTTTATGTAAAATTCAGTTGATCTTACAGAAACTGAGCAATTTTTCTCTTATGAATAATTTGTTGCTGAAAAGAAGGTTATTTATACTTGAGAACAAATGAGGTGTCTCCCTGCAGCATGTGCAAATTCATGTGCTTCCAGAAAAAGCTGGGAAATGGTTCTTCCCAACTGGATGCTCTTTATCTCACGGTGGGTTTCCTCTAAAGTGTAAACAAAAACTTTCTGAGACAAAAAGACCAAGAAATTTTAGGTAATTCTTCTAAACAAATGTCTGTGGACTCTGTCATGTCTCCAGCTGCTCCACCGAAACACGGAGAAGGAAACCTATCAGTCACATCATGGGACTGCTTTAATAGTGCATAATGAAATGGAATTTGTTACAGGATTTGGGAAAAGAAATTAGAGCTTACCAGGACAGCTGATTTTCTCCCGTGCTGATATAACTCTGGTGACTCCCACGGGACTCCTGCCTGTCATGGACCTTAATTTAAGCCAACTCTTCAACAATGTCTGTGAGTAAAGACAGAAATGTAATAACTTTGCTGAAGTCTCAGGAGTTGATGAGATTTCAGCATCATCTTTGGGCACAAAAAATACTAAAATGGAAGCTGAATTGGCTTTTACTTGCTATCATTTGAAAGTATTCTTGTTTTTTTTTCAATGTGGATTGCTTAATTAGAAATACAGGTGTATTCACTGTGCTGTATTTCACTGCTCCACTTAAAAAGCCATTTTTAAACTACTGATACAGAGCAAAACAAATACTTGCTGTTTAATTGGTTTTACTAAAAGTCATTTTAAATTAGTCATTTTTAAGATTAATTAATTTTAATTATACAGTGCAAATATTTATCTGTGAAGTGAGGACCCATAAAATGAATATGGTAAGGGAATAAAGGTGTCACTACAAGTGATGGAATGGCCAGCTTCTGTGTCAGTTACTAATGATAAATAAGATTTTTCCCTTCTGTTGTACGAGATTATTTTTTGATTTTTTTTGTACGAACTGACCATTAAAGCACTCCACGTATGACTCAGAGTGCAATTTTATCCTATCAAAGTCAGGACCACGATGTACTTTTCCAGGGTTGACACCTACACGGTCTCCAGTGCCCTGAGCAGTGGAGGTGAGCAGTGCTGACAGAGCTCTGTCCCAAACATTTCGTGCTGCACTTGGCAGCGCACGGCTTGGCCCAAGAGAGGCTGTTTATCCGTGATGCTGGGCAGCACTGGCCAGGGACTGCCCCAGTAACTTTCCTCCAGCTCTTATGGGTCACGCTGGAGACCAAAAGCCATTTTTACCACCCAGTGCCTGCAGCTGACGATGACATGTTATCTGCAGATGTCACGGTGGTATTCCTCTCCCGTGCAGGACTCATGGAAAATGCTGTTAAGTCGGTCTTTCAGCTCTCCCAGGTAGAACAGCCACATTTAAACCCTGATTCTGTGCACGTTGGTTACTTAAGCAGATTCCCTGGAGTTTACTGGAGGAGAAAAGCAACTCAGATTTGGCCATTAAATTTAGATTCTTTTCGCTCATCTTATGCACACAGTCAAAAAAGGTATTTGTATAATTTTGCTTTCAATGGATGGAATAAAATTAGCTGCATAACAAGTGTCCTTGGTCACGAATTATATAAAGCAATGCATTTATTTGGAATTCCAAATACACAAAAGATGTAAAGATGGTGAATGAGAAAATACACCTGCCAAAAGAAGAAAGGATCCAATTTTCCACGCATAGTACAGGTCACATTCCTAAACTGGCTGGAGCAGTCTGAAAACGTTATTCTAAGGGACATATCCTGACAGTCCCACTGACAGATGTTCCTTAATTGTTGACTGACTGAGATGTTTAGGTACCTGCAGCGGGGTCAGTGAGCAAGGCCAGGTGGGTTCATCTCACGGAACTGCTTAATCTTTAATGCAATTAATGGAAACCCTAAAGAACCACAGAGAGAATCCGCTCCGTCCCATGTCTGCATTCCCATCTTCCCAACAGCTATATCCAAAATGTAACTGTGCCTCTAGACAGAAATCCAATCCATGAAAGTTCAACATAAGCATGGTCATGCTTGAGGTGAGACCAGAGGTAGCGTCCTCTCTTCTAGAGTGGCCAGACCAGTGTTCCAGTAAATATTTGGAGATGAAGGAATTTTTGAGCAAGAGGCTGGTTTTATGGATTTACTAATCTCTCTTTGGGTTTCCTTTCCATGAGAATATGCGTTTCTGCCTCTTTGAGGCTACAGGAAAGAACATGAACCTTCAGGTGCCATTCTCCACCTAAGATCCAGATCTTATAATCAGAACCATTCAGGTTGCAAAAGACCTTTAGGATCATCAAGTCCAACAGTCAACCCAGCATCACCACCACTCTCACCACTAAACCATGTCCTTAAGAGCCATATCCACACGTTTCTTAAACACTTCCAGGGAGGGTGACTCCACCACTTCCTCTTCCAGGTTTTCTAGGTCTCTTCAGCTCCAAGAGTGCTCATCCATCAGATTAGCAACAGCATGTCTCTGCTTTTGCTAACAAGTCTAGGGACAAAAGAGGTGGCCCTGTGATGAAGGCATTGAGGGCAGTCAAACTGACCCCACCAGAAAAGGTCCTCTCCAGGAGATGCTCAGCTTGAGAGGACTCCGTCTTTGGTCCCAGCACTGCAGGGGGGCACTCTCAGCTCACAGGCTCAGACAAAATCTCCTTCCCATTGAACGCCGCGCACCAGTCAGGCAGCTGGGGACCCTCATGATTTGGTGCCTGTGCCCTAAGAACTGTGACCATTTTGAATGACACCATCAATGGCTACCAAAAAAACCCAAACGCAAAGCAAAGGACCCAGTCCTGGCTCCATGGTTAAGGACTCGGAGCAACTTCAAATGATGCAAGGAATTATCAAATTAATTTAAGTTCCTTCCAGGTCAGATAGTCCTGGGCAGCCAACTGGACTGGGTTCAGTCTGAGACCCTGGGCAGAATGGATTCCAGCCAATATTAATAATTGCTTTGCTAATTGAGGTTCTTTGTTTAGAATCTACAAATTATAATTTAGGGTCTGAGGCATCTGCCATTCCCTTTCACAAAAAATTAAAGCACCTGGATCACAGTATTACTGTTTTTCAGCTCTTGTTGAGCATAACAGTTTTGAGATCTTGAAATTGGTAACATGCTTATTTCTTATTGTTTAGTGTTTATCTTGCTTTCTTTGGTCCTTTGGAAACGACTGGAACCACGAATAGCCTCTGGGTGACCTCCTTTGACCAAAGGGAATGATTGCTCAGCGATACAACCAATTTTATCTGCATTAAAAAGGAGAAGAGGAATTCCACGCCACCATTTTTCCACTTTATTTGTGCAATAATGTGAAAGCCCAGACCAACTCAGAATTATGCAAAATACCAGGACACGAAGTGTCTAATTACATCCTGACTTTACTGCTTTCTAGCACTCTAAGTCGAAGTAGGTGAACTATGAAGAACATGAAATAATTGCAACCATTATCACATAAAATGCCCTGTACATGATTTTAGAGTGGTTTTGGGCTAAATCTATCTCTAGCTTAGCCCAATGGTATGAAGTCCCATTTGTGCTAATAATTCCAAACCTTAGTTCAGGGGAGTGCAACAGAGCTTGATGAACGCCAAATTTGGGGGGTGACTGGAGTATTTAATTCCTCTGGTGCATGAGAAATTCCTCTGACTAAGAAGTCTTGGATATTACTCCATTGATGTTACCTCTGGCAGAGCCTCATGGAAGTGGTGAAAATGGAATCAACCTCTCAAGATTTGGGTCTTGCATAGCTGAATTTCCATGATTATATATCAAGAAAGAGAACTTTAATTGCTTATATCTATGCAACACTTTATGAGATCTGCTACAAGCCTGTAGCTATGAGATCCGCTACGAGCCTGCAGTTCAATCCGTTTGCTCTTAAAATCAGCTTCTTAAATAAATTTTTAAGAAAACCCTCAGCTCAGCTCAGCTCTTTTATCCTTTATTTATGCTTTGTTTAAAATTACCAGAGTTGATAAGACTGAGCGAGGTTGCTTTGCACCTCTCAGAAGATGTGTGCACATTAAACATATTGGCAATATTTATTTATTCTGCCATCTGTCCCACCAGCTCCACGTTCTCAACAGTTTGGCCTAGAGAGGGCCAAAAATCACCTGAGCATCATAAACCGAGTCCCCGGCTGTCAGCGTAACACATTGAGCCCGCAGCTGCCGTCCTGCTGCCTGATTTAATGAGGTTCCTAAAGTACGTGGACAAGGATTCGGGCTCTTGGTTGCCATGGCGATGGAGATGGCGCTTGGAGCGGGTGTCGGCAGCATCCCGATCAACGGGAACCAGCTCGCAGGTGCGCCCGGACACGGCGGAGCTCTGCCCCGACAGCCCGGCCGGGCTCGGAGCGCCGGACCTGGCCCGGGAGCAGCGCTCTGCGCGGACACAAACGCCATGGTTTTCCCTCTGTCTGTTCTCTCGCTGTTTCGCAAACGCAGCGCGTTCGTATCCTCTGAACCCAATCGCTCCCCGCGGGTTCCGGGAGAAATGTGGAATCGTGGACTCACAGATTGTGCTGAGTTGGAAGGGACACATCGAGACGAGCAAATCCAACTCCTGGCCCTGTGCAGGACACCCCAACAATCCTCCCTGTGCCTGAGGGTGTTGTCCAAACTTTGTCATTACTATACCCCCCAGAGGAAAAGGATTTGTCCACGGCTCACTCAAACATCTCTGAATTTCCCATTTCTTTTCACAGCAATTGCTACACTAGAACAGCACCTACATTTCTGACACCAAATGCTTTTTTTACTGAGTCAATTCACCTGTTTTTGGAAGACAAACATTGATGTGCAATCTGTGATTCGTGTAGAAGTTTCCTCAGCCAGAAGGAACTGAAAACCAGAGTAGCAATCCAGTGACAGGGAGAAAACATGTCGTGCCAGATAATTCAGGTTGGATTCCCACACATTTCCACCACAACTGACAGGGATAGAATTTTTTTCCACGTATTTTCAAAGCTAAAATGTTTTAAGTGTATTTTTCCTTCTGTCCAGAAGCATAAAAGGGGTAATTTAGCTATTTAAGTGTATCTGGAACACTCAGATCTGAACGAAAGGTTGACTCAGACACTCATCATGCCCAAAAAACCCCAACAGTTAAACATATTTTAATGGTTAGTCCAAATCTCAATCTACCACCTTATAGCCTTGCGAGATTATTCTTCAGATCCAAAGGAAGCTGCTTCTTGCCCCTTTCCCAGCCCTTCTGACAGGAGCATTCAGACATTATCTTTCAGGCTGGAATATTAAAGCCCAAACAGCACCATATCAGAGGGATTAGTCACACATGTTTACATTGCATTGGCCATTCAGCCTCGCTTGTCCTCAGATGGATCTTAACAATAAAGCAAGCAGCTACACTGTGTAACAACCGAAGTGGGTAATCAAGGCCTCTGAACAAAGACAGGGAATTAGTGGGTTTGGAGTTTCTGCGAAAGCAGCAAAAGATGTCATCAAAGTTGGTACAAACTGACATTTGAGAAAGTATCACGTTGAGTCTAAAAAAATGCTGTAAGTATTTTGTAAGGGTAGGTGGAAAAGCACAAAACCATAACGACAAAAATTCAGTCCCTCTGGGATCATCT
Organism: Callaeas wilsoni; assembly: GCA_013398955.1. Classification (NCBI taxonomy): domain Eukaryota; kingdom Metazoa; phylum Chordata; class Aves; order Passeriformes; family Callaeidae; genus Callaeas; species Callaeas wilsoni. The sequence continues at coordinate 13,997 of VWPU01011690.1, forward strand.
TAGAAAACAGGATCCACATTTCAAGCGAAGAAATTCCCCAACAAACGCACTCCCCTCTGTATGAAAAAGCATCAATAATCAGACGTGTTCTTGACATGGCATTTTGTCACTCATCAAATCCTCTGTGTCCAGAGCGGGAAACAAATTCCAAAGGAATTCACCTGGGGAGCAGGAATTTCCTTCTGTAAGAACTAATACCATCATTTTTGCTACAGTTCTGAGCAGATGTCTCACAGCTCACGCTGCTCACCGAAACGGAGCCTTCAGAGCTAAGCCCTCAGGAACCGAGTTGCACCAGCGCTGCAGCGGGGACAGCACGGTCCGTGTCACTCCGTGGTTTGTCACTCATCGAGGCTGGTTCCAGTGTAAACATGGCAAACACAGCCCACACAATTTTATTTACAGCTGGAGATTTATTTTATGTCATTTACCACAGCCACAGGTTTCATCAGGGATGTCTTACAGACTGGATTTCCTCATCGGAGTGGTACCATCTTCAAAGAGAGAGTGTTGTTTTCTAAACTTCCATGTCCAATTTTCCTGTGGTAGCTACAGTGGCCAAGGGACATCTACAACTTGTAGTATTGCCTCAGCTAAAGGAATTTGTGACTTGGAGCCAATCCAAGACATGCTGATCTTCAGAACAAAATCCACTGCCCTGCTGGTGCTCACTGCCAGTCCTCGTCAGTCCTACCAGTCACGGGAAGAGGAGATTAAAGGCAAAGGCACATCCAAAGTCTCTTCAGTGAGGAGTGAAGCGTTTCACCACTGCACCACAATGACACGTTTCATCTTGGCAAACCTGTCCTTGGCAAGAAGCTACCTCTGCCATGGCATTTCATCTCGTTCTTTTCAGTCAAATTGGGTCTTACGGCATCTTTGTGATATCTTTGGCTTCCTTTGAGTAATTGGCATGGATGAAATTAGAAAAGAGAATCTACAGTTCACTTGGAAATGGTGCTGAGGGCTGGCAGCATCTTACCCTGTGACCGTGCAGGCTTCAGTGGCCAGTCAGGAAATGCTACAGTTCATGCAAAACATCCTCCCACTGTTTGCACAGGACCTGGCCCCGCCAAGCAAAGCCAAGACTAGAAGACGAGTAACAACCTCTCTGCCTAACCAGATATTCAGACGATTCTGATTGCCAAACCTATCAAAACTGTGTTTGCTTTACCTGACCCTTTGCGTGGTATTTTCATGATGGTCAATCCCCACTTAAACAAACAATAAAAGTAATGGCACTGACCCTCCTGCCATTGCAAAGGCAAAACATCTGTTTTCCCAAACTCAGAGGAACTTGGTTCAAGCTTCAGAACATACCCGAAGGAAAAGGTAGCACATTCCTAACAAAAACTGACTCAGCTGCCCAAGGGCAGAAAAATGAACAATTGCAATGGCATCTGAGACCTTCACTTTGCTACAGGAGCAGACGGACAGGTAGAAAAGCACTATGGACTGATCTGCTCATTGCCTTCCATACTGCACTACGAGTCTTTCCTTCCACCAGAAACCTCTCACCAGGCTTCAACTTCTCAGCGTGACCAGACCAGAGCATCCACTGGGATGGCAGCAGAAACTTCCTGGAAGAGAGCACTGGGATGAACGAGTTAATCAAAGCCATCTCTAAAAGCCTAAGGTCGGTGTGTTCACTGACACCACCACATAACTGCCTTAAAACTTGATCGTGTGATCCTACTCTCTTATTTCTGCAGTGGTGATTTCCACACAAAGCATTTCTTTAAAGCTGAGTGGTCCAGAAAACTCTGGCTTGGGATTTTTTATTTGGTCTTTCTATTTTTATGGACTATACAGAAACTTTTTTTTAAAAAAAAAGTTTTTAAATGTTTCAGATTGAGGTTGTTCTTAGACTATACAGACTCCAGATATGTAGTAGTAAATGAGAGCTCTGTTCCATCTTCTGCACAAAAACCAATTCTGACATCTCTCCCAACTTGGATATTAAAAGTTAACTTCAAATCCCTTCATGAAATGGATGTATATTCTGGGGGGTTTTATATGCAGTTTTTGGCATAGTGTGATTTGGTTTATATTTACTTTTCCCCACCATAGCTATAATTTCCTCTTTCAGGATAGTGAAGTGTTCTCTAATTGGCTTTTATTTTGCTTCGTACACTCTTTGCACCTCATAACAGAGCTTTGAAGAGCTCCCATTCTGGTGAAAGGATTCCTACAGAGGCTGTACTTGCTGTAAAATATGATGACATTAGTTAAGCGATACGATTCTCCGAGCACATATCCCTGACATCAGCCTCCAGGAGTCTGTATTACAGGGAAGCATCAGTCCATAATAAGTCCATATACAACAGGGAGTGATGTGATCAGAGCATGTCCTACTGAAACACTTGTTCTTATGAAGTCCATGAATATTGCTTTTAAGTGTAAAAGAAAGTAATCTATTCTGGAAAGACACTTATGAACAGAAAGGGGGAAAGAATACTCTCTGATCTCTTGAGCCGAGCTCTCAAGACATCAATGACTATGCACTCATTTATAATCTCCACTAATTTACTGGCTGCCCTAGAGACACACTTTGATCTTTGGGAAGATCTACTGTATCTCTCTGCTTTGCAACAGGCAATAAAAACTGTAACCCTTGTAATAAAGTGGTCTAAATAATGTAGTCATAGCATCTAGCCCCCAATTCATCAAGGAAGATGCCACCTTGCACTCTACATTCTTGGCATAAATATTCATCACCAGCATGGGAAGGCTTGGCTGTGCACAACAAGTTTTGTAGTAGATGTCCTTTGCAAGTACATGTGCTGTGTGAAAGTCTGTGTAATTAATGTCAAGGATCACTGCTACACTTTGAGCTGAGGATGGGAAGCAAGCGCAGCTTGGTCAGGCTGCTGTCATTAGAGGCTGTGGTTATTCAGGTTTATTAATCTCCAGCGTTGGGTACACATGGCAGCAGCTCACCTCGTGGCTGCACGGGGATATGTTCTGCAGGAGGGTTTGCAGGGGAAGGAAAACACATGGCAGCCTCAGACCAGGGGCTGCAGGTGCAGAGCTGTGCTGGCAAAAGGAACCAGGTACCACGGGAGGGGCGAGGGGCAGCACTGCTGCACGGCCAGCACCGAAACACTCCCGCTCCTCCACGTGCAGCTCCAGAGCTCCAGCAGCAGCACCTTCTCCTTGCCACGGCACTCTGAGACGGGCAAGAGGGCTCGTACTTCTTTCTGTGATTCACTTCAAATGTCCTCCTGCTGACCTAGGCTCAGCTCTCCCCTTCTCTCCCGTTCCCTTGGTGTTCAGCCACGGAGCTGACACGCTGTCCAGTGCCACTGTGCTGCTCGCCCTGCCTCTGTGTCACCCCCTTCCCTCCACATCCTTACAGCTTAGTTTTTTCATTAAAGTCCAGCCCAGTGTCCAGCAATCCCAAGAAATCACCTCTCCTACAGAAAAGCTCCATCACGCACCTGCTACTCAGTGCAACGCCGTGATAGTCCTCTGAAAGAAGCAGAAACATTCCTCTGAAACTTCTGCTCTCACCAGTGGAAGTGGGATGCTCTGCACTGCTGCAAAAAACAAGTTCAGAAAACCCAACTAAAACTCAGAAAAAAGCAAGGCCCCAGAGCCAACAGACACTTTTTAATATTTTGGCCTAAATAATGAATAAGGCTCCTAAGCAAACATTCTTAGGATTAGCCAAGATTATGAATGTTTCAAGACTACAAAACAATAAAAATCATAGCCAAACTGAACAGCATTATTTAGCATATGGTACAGATAGAGGAAGTATAATAAAGTAATTCAAAAGGCTAAAAGTTCCCCATTATAGCTTCTGAATCTGTAGATCCCTTGTACAATTTCTTCATAATGGCAGAAAGCAAATCCAGCTATTGGGGCTACAGGAAATCCCATGGGAAGCATTTTTCTTAATTGAGTATCTGAATTTCATTTTTCTGGAATAAAACGGATTAAATGTTTTCTGAACTTACAGGAGCAAGGCATAAAGCACCACCAAGAATCCCAGGTCTCCTGTGCGTTCGCTTTCTGTCACCCAGGGTCACTCTGGAGGAGAGATCCAACCCAGAACAGGATTAATACAGCATGTTTGTTGTGGGCTTTCAAGCAGGGGTTCAGAGATGCAGCAAGGTAGGAGTCTAGAGTGAGGAATGAATTATTTATTAAATTTACAATACCATTTATATATTCTAGTTCCATAAAGCAATTGAGCAGAGTTCACACTTCTCCTAGGGTGGTTGGTTAAAGTCTTAGACACCCACTAGAAAAATTTTTTCCTAATATAATGTACACAAGGCCAGAAGATACCAGATATGAATGCTATTTACAAAAACCCTATCTATTGTTTACATAGCTTACACAGCAAAGGAAAAGTTCTCACAGAATGAATGCAAGAAGAGAAAATTTCCCTGCTAACAGCATTTCAGCATCCACATGTTTGTGCCAGCTCGGGTTTGTCATGTCAGGATCAGCTTCCCATCCCGGTGCACCTATCTGGGAATTGTGCTCTTAAACAGCACGGTGCACCCACACGATCTCTTGATGGGATGCTTCTGACCATATCTGGGGCTGAAATGGAGAGCCAATTGCCCACTTGCAAACCAGTCAAAATTGAAGGAAAAAGCAGATTTGCCGCTGACTTTGCAGAAGTCCCTTTGTAACAACACAGGTGCCACGCAGGAGTGGGTTTGTTTCTTATGAGGAAGCACCTCTCCAGTGTCAACAATGAAATAACAGCACCAGATGCCTCCAGGCCTGTCCACACTTGTTGATCCATGGATGAGAGAGACAGCACACGCACGGCATGGGAAATGAGAGAATACACATCTGGATGCCAAAAAGCATTAACTGCAGCACTTGCTCTGGGAACTGTCTTCCCCACTGACCAGCCAGACACACAAGGCTGGAAATACTACCATGGGACAGGCAGATCCAACAGCAGGTTAAAAGCGAACGAAAAGAGAAGAAACATGGCAGTATTTGGATAAAGGGAATGAAATACACCTCCTGTCCCAGAACAGACCCAAGTCCCTGAGGGAGTAAAATAGAACTGAATTTTCACATGCAAGCAAAGCCAAGAGGAGACAACACAGAGACAGGCCTCAGCATGGAGCCCACTGCTCACCTGGAGCTCGGCTGCAGGAAACAGGGAGACGGGCACGAGTGAAGTGCACAGAAACTCCCACAGCCACAAAGGAGAGGAAACAGGAATGCTTTTTCTGGTGGGAAGGGCAGATGCAAAGGCCTGGTGTGACTTCTCCACCGGCTTTCTGCTTTCTCTAAAGTGCCTGTGACCAAAATTAGTGACCAAACAGGCAAAGCTAATCCCTCATGGTGGTTTCAATGCGTGAGCTATTCATACCCAGCATAATTTTACCTCACGTTTATTCTGAACCTTTCACGCTAAGAATGTAAATGTTCTTTGCAAAATCGCAACACAAAAATGGGGCCTTTGTCAGAATTAATGATTAATACTACCCAGAAGCCAGTCCTAGACCAAACACCAACACACAGAGTCATTTTCTCAAACAGAAACCGAGGAGCCCTGTAATGTCTCTTCACAGCAACAAACTGAGGGGAAGGAGGAGCCCAGTGTGATCAGGTAACAAGGAGGGAATATGCAGGTGGGCAACATTTAGTTTTCACTACAGGAGGAATGTGTGTAAGCTCCAGGAGAAGCACTGGAGATACTATTCTTTGTCTTGGGGTGATTCTATGACCATACTGTATTCCCCATCGCCTGCTTGATCTCTAGTGTACCTTTAAATTGCAAAGGGGCAAGAGAGAAGCCGAGAGAACTCTTCAAAGCGGCCAGCTTGACCTTGCATCTAGAATGTTTTGCATTCTTTTCTCTCCCGATTCTGACAACATTTGGTTAGTTAGAGGACTTTAGCTCTCTAGTCTCTTCGGCTTTCAGCGGAGAAGGGACTGTGATCTGTCTCAGTGGCTTCTTTTCCTTTTTAGACTGTTTTTAACTTGCTTTTCATCTAAGACCGGCTGTCATCTCCGGACCTGCTCGGTGGGACCCTCCAAGGGGGATCGTTGGACCCTGCCTGGCCGGCCCGGCCCAGCTCAGGACTGCAGGTTTTACCTACAAAAATACCTCTAAAATCCATAGTCCTCTTTTAGGGGACAGGGGAGGGGGTTTCAATATCCTTTTTTCCCCGTGACAGCGGGGGACTCTGTTTTGTTAAATAAATAGTTTTTTTCACTTTCACTCAAAAAATTATTTTCCCAAACCCGNCACTCAAAAATTTCCCAAACCCGTAAGAAAAGTGCTGCCAGAGCCTGCTTGCCTGGCAGGCAAGAGAGAAAAAAAAAACCACCCCTCTCGGGTTGTTTCCTCCTAGATTTGTGTCCAAACCGACACATTCTTGAATGTCAGTTTAGTGAGATATTACCGTCACAAAATGATACCCATGGCCATCGAGTAGGCATCCTGGCCATCTCAGGTGTATGCCAGTTTTCCCAGCAGCACAGCAGTATGGAATGTTTATATCCTGGAAACAGGAGCACAGGGTTTAGCCAGAGCTCAGCTGGGCCATGGCTGAGAGGAGCAAGACTGAAGGAAAAGGGCACAGGGTGCATTTGAGACAGAGAACTGGGGTAGGAAGGCGAGCAAGGACCCTGGAGAGCCTGTGATTCTCTCTGCTGGCCATGGGATGGAAAAGGAAGGGATTTCCTGTTGCTGTTGGGCAGACTCTCTATCCCTATTGCTGGTGGCCGTATCTGCCATGTTTTCCCTCCAGGACGATGGTTTGCTCAGCAGCAGGAGCTGCTCTGGCCGTGCAGGGGTTTTGTGCAGCTCTGGGAAAGGGCCACGGCCGTTTCACTCCATCTCCTGCTCCAGGCAACGGCCTCATTTGCCTGAGCCTGGAGGGGAACCGAACTCAGTGCTGTTTTCAAGATGCCATAAAAATAATTTATTCAATGCCAAAAGACTCCTCGGTCTGATCAGTCTGACAGACATGAGATGCTCCATGGCTTTAGTTGCCCTGGTAGAATTTGACAAATGATTGTCAAATAAGTGAAGTACTATGGATTGCACTAATGAAACAGAGAACTTGATCCTGTAATTTGCCATGGATAAACGAGTGCTTTTTTTCTGTTCGTACCACATCTTTGTCAGCCATTCTTTTTGGAAAGGCTGAACTTCTATGACTATAGGTGAAAGAGCTGAAATTATCTCATGATATATAACATTTATAGAAGTATGTATATAACAAGCTGGCATTCCAGTAAGATGCTCAGACTCAAACATGTACTAATATTCTTATTTTTTGAAATAGTCTTATTTTTTAGGGGCGAAATATAGAATTGCAGACCAAAGCCCATGCTGTTCATGTCCTGGAGTGAGCACACACATGGGAGAGCAGAGCTCGCTTCTCTTTTCTGCAGCTCCAGGGCCACCCTGGCCTCACTTTTCTGCCCAAGGCCATTCCTTCCCCCAAAGTATTTCAGTGCTGTTGCAATCTCTTTCTCAGCTTTGCAAAAACTACTTAAACACTGTTCAGAGTGGTTTTCAAAAGTTTCTGTTTTTTGCTTTTCATTGTATTAAATGTGTATTTTCCCTGTTAAAAGTTTTCTATTTCTGCCTTGCTGCACTATGCCCCTATTTTGGAACTTCAGACACCTCTGGTGTGAAAATGAAAACTCCACTTTAACTGGGATCGAAGAATCATATGCCATTTGCTGGAACAGGTTTCACACCAAAAAGGGAGCATGGAACATGCTTCTTCCTCATAATTACCATGGAATTTGTGCAGAAGGAATCTGATATAATCAACAAAAATACGAACAAGAAGAAATGTGTGTTAATGAAATATCATGTATTTGGAATTCATACAGAGATCATGAGAGCTCATAGGAAGAACACACAGGAAACTCCAGCTGCAATCATGCCATAATTTTGGCAGAAATGGCCCCAGCACTAGCCAAATGTCATGGTATAAAGTGATAATGTATTGAATTAAGAAAACTTTTTGGAAAATGATACTAGAGGTTCTTTTCCTAAATGGATGGTCATGTTTAATTAGGTTTAAGAGCAAATATGGCAAGGGATCCTCACATCACAGAGCAGACCGCTGTTAACTTTGCCTGCTTCCTGAATGTTCAATGAGATCTCTGCTGTAAAAAACATTTTGCCACTGCTAACATTAAGGAAAAACTGCCTTCCTGATCAAAGAATGCCCCCTTTTGGAACATCCCAATCCCAGAGAACACAGGTACCAAGGTGGTTCTGAGCACCACACTCATGGATTAAGGCTTTTTTTCCTGTTGGAGGAGCACGCAGTGCAGTTTAAAACCAGAGTTCCCTTTATGCCCCTCACTCAAGAACTGTTATAAGGGCAGACCAACGTTAACCACTCCTATGTAGCCCCTGCCAGCCCCTGGCTGCACCCAGCCACTTGTTTGTGCCATTTGCTTTTCCTGGCCAATTTTACAATTCCTATCTAACTATATCGACTTTTCAGCGTGGCATCGAGCTTCATTTCCAAAGCAGTAGCCAGGAAAAGTTAATGATCCAAAAATGATACTATTTTAAGCTCATGGTGGGCCAACCAATCCCTTCTACCCACGGAGTGAAGGGTTTTGCCTCCCAGCCCTGCGGGGACACGAAGCCTGAAGGCTGCAGCACTCGTAGCAAGTCTGCCCCACTCAGGATCTTTGAATGTAGGTGCCAGTCCCAATTTCCCCTTCTCTCTTTCCACTTTCCATTACAGAAGAGATGGCAGCTTCCTTCCAGTCCAGGACAAGGTATTTCCCTGTGGATCAAGTGCTCAAGAAGAGGGGAGCACAGCAAGGGAAGTGCTGGCAATTGCCTCTGGCCTTCACGAGGGTGAGAGTGACTGACAGATAAGCCAGGACTAAATCTCTGAAGACAAATCTTGGGGCTCTGACCTTTAAACAATACCAAATCCCTCAGAAAAAAAAAAAAATTAAATTCAAGGCTTAAACTTCTGAGGAGCTCTTTAGACCATTTCAGATCTATGGGTCCAGTTTTAGAGCACTTTTTTTTTAGCACTATTTTGTTTCTGTCACAAAAAAAACAAACAGGCACTACTTTTAGACAGGCAGGAATAAGAAAGCAATATGAGCACATTCTAGCAGCTGGAAAAATTATGCCTAGAATTAACCAATATAAGTGGACAGCATAAAGCAGGGCTGTTCTTTCTGATTTGTTGTTTGGTTTTTTTTTTTACATGCCACAAATAGAGCTTTTATTACAGCCCCACATTCCACCTCGAGCAATGGATGTCCAACTGCATCTTTTCAAAAGCATTGCATTTTAAAAACCATAAGAACACATTAACAATGGAATTAAGTAACTGGCACTATTTGTTACTCCTGATTTTTGAATTCCCATTGGCTTTTCTTATTTTCTCTCCCTCCCCTCCACAGAACAAGATAATTAGACAGAAGCAAATAAGATGTACAGAGCTAGAAAACAGAAGAGCCTGACATGTGTAGAGCATGCTGTCAGCCATATGGCATTCTATATATATTGTTACAGATGAAAATTGTACCACACACTGTGCTGTACATTAACACTGGAATGGTATACAGTAATTCATGGGCAGAAACTGATACTATGTGCTGTGTTGGCTAATAGATTTTTGAAGTTTTCTCCATAGCATTTTATTTTAAATGACAGTGTTTTCTATTAATGGGTGGGCACTGTCAGTTTGTTGACCCTGGTCGGGAAGGACGTCTTTTTGTTCCGATGGCAGCCATCATTTCTGTGAAGTGATGCATGTAAAAAAGCCAGGAAATGCAATTCACCTCACACGCGGCTGTCACTCAATCTGACATCTACATGTTGGAGTATTTTCTCAAAGTTTTCTCCATGTGACCTGCAAGTTAAAGATCAGGGAGGTTACCTTCATCCAGCCCATCCATGTGTCAATCATCCCCACCTAAAAATGAAAGTTACAAATAAACTGCAGCTCTATTTATACTGTGCTGCCTGTCCCATCTTTTCCACGTCAATCTCGCCGTCTCTCATTACAGTTACATCACGCTGCCCCCCTTCCTGCTTTGTGTATCCCAGATTAAGTGTCTTTGTTTTTCTGCCGCTGTCCTTCCAAGCATGTAAAGCCCTTAATGCCTTGGCTCTCTTTTTCACCCTGTAAAACTTTGAAAGGAAACTCAGAAACATATTAGTGATCTTTTCAAATCAACGCATGGCTACAAATCGAACAAAAACTCCCTTCTCCACGCAGGCGTGCAAGGGAAGTAAATACAACCCTGAAGCTGAAGTGTCTGAAAGAGAGTGGGGTTAGATGGGATATTGGGAAGGAATTGCTCCCAGTGAGGGTGGGTGCCCAGAGAAGCTGTGGCTGCCCCTGGATCCCTGGAAGTGTCCAAGTTTGGACAGGGTTTGGAGCAACCTGGGATAGTGGAAGGTGTCCCTTCCATGGCAGAAGGTAGAATGAGATGAGTTTTAAGGTTCCTTCCCACCCAAACCATTCTGTGATTCCATGATTTCATTCTTTTTCTGCCGGCTGTTGGAGCACACTGAGGGAACTGCCCAAGGCAGAGGCAGGGACTTGGCTGTGTTCTCCAAAGCCCTTGGAAAACTGGGCACTGTCACTGCCCAGTAGAGCTGAGGGGTTTTATATGTGCTGAAAGTTGACTGGAACAGAATTCTAACAAGGAAAAGAAAATGTTACTGAAAAAAAGAAAATATTCCTGAAAATCATTTCTCCCAGTATTCAGACTCTTTCCTGTATTTAGAAAAATGCTTCATAAAATCCTGACCTCTTCCTAATTAACTGGGGCAACTCTGTTCCCCAGCTCCTGAACACTGAACTGAAGAATAAGCTGGAAACTGCCCAAGGAATCTTGAAGTACTTCAGCTAGAATAAAACTTCTTGGGAAGACAAGAGGACTCTCCTTCAAATCCAATGGCTTGGGATCAAGTTCCTTGTACTACCCAAGGAGACCAACTCATCTGAAATATCCGCAAAAACACAGAGGGAAGATTTGGGAACAGCTTCCTTTCCATTACAGAGTAGGACCATACAATTCCTTATTTCACTTACATTTTGTTACCAAACGTCTAGTCTGGGTTTCAAGCATTTTATTTGTTTCACTGTCAAATCCCAGTTCCCATTGGGAGATGAGGTGAATCAGGGCAAGGTAGACAAATTCAGAGCCTCATCTCCATGCAGGCAGCAAATTTACTCACAACAGTCTTCAAACGTGGTGCATGGGGCTTTCAAACCTTGGCCATAGCCAGGGAATCCAGAGGTGAAAGAATATTTTCTGCCTGTCTTCAAAGGAGTGTATTTCCAAGCACCATCCTTTGGGAAGTGCCTTATCTGGCAGGGAAAAATAAGCTATTGCAGTGCAAAGAGCAGAAAATGAAGCAAATTACCTCCATATTTTTGGCTGGAAATGTTATGCCAGGTAATCCCTCTCACAGTCCTCTTCTGCTCCATCAGGATTTGAGTACTCCCTACAAAAAGGAACTGGCTTCACAGAAAAGATGCATGGCAAACATGCGGAAATGTCTCTCTACATCCAAATACATCTCTGAATATTTCAGCAGCTCAGTTATTTTTCTTAGTGGTGGGGAATGCAAATTCAAGACTTCCAGGCAGAAGAAGGGGTTGAACCTAGGTCTGCTTCATGCTAGACAAGGATCTGACTCTTGAATGTAGGCAGGTTGGGATCATCCCTTCCCTGGTTTCTTCTCTGCTTTCAAAGATTTCAGTTGAAAAGTGGAGGTAAAACAAAAAAAAAGAAAAGGAAAAAAAAAGAATGGTTTGATCAAATGTCGTATTTTCCTCCACAGTTTTAGTCTGGCTGCCAAATTTGGGCTGGGGGAGGAGGTCACCCAGCCAGAAGCACAATATGTTCAGTCTGCTGTGGCTTCCAGTGGATCTGCTCCCTTGGGCCTGCCAGATGGAGCTGCACACCCTGCACTAAAGCCCCTCAGCCATATGCCAGGACTCACCCGTGGCTGCGCACGGCTCCGGTTCTGCTCGTAACAGCAACCAACGGAAATGTTTTGATCCTTTGTCTCAGAGCACCCATTCTTCTAACCTGCCCTGAATTCCAGAGCAAGAAACAGCGCCCAGGCTTCTCCTCCAGCTTGTGTTTTGGATGAAGCTGAAATGTCTCTGTTCCTGTAGGAGCTCACCAGGATTTCACCCCATCAGTGATGTGGCACAGCCACCGCAGTGGCTGCCACCTCTCCAGCCACGCCAGAAGACAGAGTCCTTCCTGTATCACACGGACATGGCCACACTCTGCAGCACTGAGCAAGCCCTGCCCATTCTCTGGTCATCCCCTCTTTGTCCAGGGCCCTAAAGCTTGTGAAACATCCCAGGAACCGGCTGTCCAGAAGAGCTTCCAGCTATCATGAGAAGCTTTCTGGAATAAGGAGATAAAATGTCCTCTGTGCTTCAGCTTGTCTCTCTTGAGAGCAAATCTCCTTCTCTGGGCTACAAGATAGGAGGAATTCTTTCTGTTTTCTGACACAGCTGAGCAGTGAGGATGGTGTTTTCATAAGATGGTTTGTAGGAACTGGGGCTGTATTAAATGACATTTTAAAGCTATTTTGACTGCATGGCTGTTTACATTTCAGACTTTCAAACCTACACGAAACAGTCTAAATTTACCATTTAATCAAAGAATGGCCTCTGGTAATTTTGATTTAGGAGATCCAGCATGTCCCAGCGTCATGTCTGCCGCCCACACTCAGTGACCACGGGTCTGTGCTCCCCTCTGTTCACAGGAGGGCTTGGGCACAAAGCCCCCTAAGACAGTGAATACCTTCATCATTTTCTTGTGTCTCAGCTGGAGCACAGAGGAATGGACTGAGAAACAGGAGGAATAAAATATTGCAGTGAACTTTTAAACTAAAATAGCAATAGAGAGTTAGATAATTAAATGGGAAACCAGATCCAAATGTCAAATAAGGAGGGGGACATCAAAGAGAAACAGCAATCTCTGATAAAGATCAAGAGAGAAAACTAAAATTTTTATGGCATATGCTGACAAATGGCTGAAGTAAAATATAACAAAGTAACTTGGTTTAGCAATATTTCTACAGATTGTCTGAACTACACTGCTGCAGAGATCAAAGGATAGAGCTGGAAACAAAATACCAAAAGAAATGACACACTACCCTTCTACCTCTTCCCTCTCTTGCCGACCCCCCTCCCTTTTAAATTCATATTTCAAACCCAGGACTCAGAGGATGGAAATTTGTAAGAGTTTCTGGAAAGGTCACTCCATCAACTGGGCGAGTGGGAACTTTTTACTAGCAATTTCTTCGCAGTATCCTGTTATTTTCTGTCCCCATTAGAAAGGTGTTCCGAAGGCAGGTCCAGGCGGTCTCCAGCTCAGATCTCCTCTCAGCTGAGCACCAGATTTTCCCCGGGATGCTCAGCTCTCCTCTGCCTTTCTGTGTGGGACTCGGTCACATGGCTCTGGCAGATGGGTTTGCTGCAGTTTTTTTCCCAACAATGCTCCCATTGTTGTTATTGAAACTTCTCCTCCTGCTCGAACCCAGTCCTCATTATGTGCAGATTAATCCCCTGGTTCTGATGACTGTGCTTCTCTATCAACACTCGCCATTTGTGGGCATCCTCGAAAAAGAGAATAATTTCTTATTTTTGGTTTGCTTTGTTGACTTGCTTATCACTTTATCATACACTCCAGCTAAATATATTTGTCAATTGAGGCATTTTGAGCATTTTGTAAATAAAAGAGCCATCTGTAATTTATTTAAAGTTTATTTTCAGTAATCTCAAATGGAGGCACTCTGTCAATTATTTTTTTGTTCCTGTTTTCCAATTACTTAAAAATTAAAAACAAAATTTCATGAGGAAAAAACCCTGGATTTTCCATTCTACTTGAAAGCCAGCTCTCAAGATAGCTGCTTTTCTGTATTATCAGGAGACTGGGAGATAAAGATTATCTCTGACTACATTCTCCTCCTACATGAGAACAAAGACTCTTTTAATAAATGAAATTCAGATTCTTCCTGCTCAATGAAAAAGGATTGCACTCAAAAATAAGACAGCCAGGTGAAATCCTGGAGTAGATGTTACCTGCAGGACTAAACTAGATGGAATGACCCTTTCTGGCTTAAATCTAAGAAAAGATTTGGTGGATGTAGCAGAGGAAGCAGCTACCTGCTGCAAAGGTGTGATAGTTAAAGGAAATTGCAAGTGCATTGGAAGGCAAGGTTGGACAGGAGGCAAAAACGCTCACAGATAAAGTGGTTTAGCCAGTTTAAAATATCTACTGAGTTTAAATACAAAATTACTCTTCAGGCACTTCTTGAAAACCAGAGAAGAATAAAAAACCCTCCTACACCACTGAAAGAGGCTGCAGAGCCTCCCTGGAGCTCTCGTTTTCCGCTGGGTCCCGGTGTTTCCCCAGGAGCTGGCAAATACCAATTCCCAGCCCCACAAGAGCAAGGCAGCTACAAGGCAAAGACAGACGGCCACAGGGCCCTGATAGCAGGAAGGGGATGTTTATTGCTCTCCAAAGCACCTCCTCTTGCACAAAAGATGGATTAAATGTAACTCTGGTAGTACTTAAAAAAATGAGAAGGGGATTGCTCAGGATCACAAGGGTTAATTGCTACGCTTCAGAAAACGGACATGTGGGCAAGGACAGGCAATGAGCTGGGCTGGTGGAGACTCCCCCTAATATTCACCAATTCAATCTTTATTAGCAGACACCACCAGAAATGAGGTGAATCCTAACTCCTTTTGATCCTTCAGCTTGCCTGTTTGCCATGAAGAAAGTCCAGCAAAATAAACTGTTGATTTTAGGAAGATGCTTGTCCCCCCTGTGTAACATATGCTGACATTTCTTCCCTGTGAACCATTCACCACACTCATCCACTGAGTCTTTCCTCTGATGTCTTTGCATTTATAGTTCTGTGTCTTCTATCTTTTAAAATTTGCTTCTCAGGACTGTGGAGTCAAAAAACAAATGTAGTGCCAGAAGATACAACTGCCATTGGATTCTTCCAGGGCTTCCTAATCTGCTTCCGAAACTTCCTGGAATAAATCTCATCGGAGTGGTATGAGCCTGGGTTTATACAAGATAAATGTGAGAGCAAACGTTGGAAAGATTCTGCTTAAACACAAAATACTAGAATTTTGAGGGACTTTTTGAGGTCATCTGGCTCATCCCACGGCACAAACAGGATCAGACACCCAATGAGTACTGAGGCCAACCCACTTCCTCAGGTGGAGACACCACAACCTGCCTGTAAGAGCTATTCCAATACTTTGCCTACCTCTTGTCCTGCAAAACCCCTCTAGATTTAAGATGATTTAAAACAAAGCTTCAAATCTAGCATTTAAAACCAGACAAAACTCTTACCAATTAAAAAAAAAAAGGAAAAAATAATCTGGTCTGTGTAAAAACTCTTCATTCCTGGCTGTGCACTGGCAGAGATTCCCAAGCTCCAAGAGCAAGGAAGAAATCCATCGCTGCTGATGACAAGCAATAAGAATTCTTTGCTAGACAATAAAGCTTTTCATTTTAATTCCCTGTGACTTCAAGATGCAGAGGATCAAGTGGTTTTGGTTTCACACTTCACTACCACAGTTTATTTGGAAACAGAAGAGGTGACAGATAACACTACACAACATTGCAGGACACTTCCAATGACCAGACAAATCCCAAATAACTGTCTGAGACTCCAAGGAAAATGTCTACTGAGATTCTACACGGTGGAGCACAGAGTTTAGTACATGTATTGGTGGGAAATTGTTGCTCAGTGGTAGTAATTAATGGTAGTAATTCATTTTCCAGATTACAAGGCAAGTGATAATGAAGTGTTGATTGTTGCAGGTGAAGGAATGAGTATGGCACTGTATTCAGTGGGGAGTTCAGTGCCTGAAGCTCCAACAGGCACAAAACTTCACAAATAACTGATTTTCTACTCTTCACTTCCACCTAAAACAACCAGAAGAAAAACAACAAACTTGAACAGATATTGATGTTGGTTCCACCAGCATTACATAAATTTAATACAAAATTACATAATTTCAATACAGTTTAAACCAGGATGAGTGCATTACAGACTGGTCATAAATCTTGCTTTCTGATTGAATTAATGACCAATACATGTCCAGCTACAAAATTCCTCATTCAATTCATAATTGATAACATTGCAATCTCCTTTAAACCATATCTTTATCTTAGGCAGAAAAAAAAGATCTTAACACAGCTTTGTTTCCTGTGCTGGCTCTTCTTTGGCTAGAAAGGGATTTGTGATTCCTTTTACTGTCCTTCAATCCCCAGGATTACATTTGCAAGAATTCTATGAAATTTCAGAGAGGAAAAATACCTGACAATGACCAATTCTAAGTAGTTTATGGGGAAAACGGAGAAGGGCAGGAGAGGAAAACAATAAATGGATTTTTGGTGATTTTAGAAAGGCTGAAGTGTTGCCTAGAGCCATGGTCCATGATCCATCTGTCCTTGCTCAAAGCTCACCTGGGAACGCCCAGGGCGATGGTGCGGGAGTAAACGGACTCCGCACGATCCAATACGAATCCAGCAGAAGCCACTTTATTGCCCCCAAGCACCCTTATTATACACTGTGCTCCCCCTGTCCAGGCGTCCACACATTACATGATTGGCAGAGCAACATACACACATAAAACATGGAATGATTTAATTGGATCTCTGGCTCTGTTCGCCCGGCTACCGTGCACCTATTCACACAAATCATCAGACAGTTTTCTATCTTGGTTTTTCTTCAGCTGCTGTCCCTCTCTCCTTGTAGCATCAGCATTCTCTCGCTGTGTACATTTTCTATGTGCTCTGTTCACTTGTCCTTACGGCTGGTGCACCATGTGTCCATTTTCTTGCAAAAACTCTGTCTCCACACGATGGGGTAACCTGAGCGGCACTGGGGTCCTTCCCAGAACCAGGTACACCAAGCCCAAACGGATCAAAGACAGCAGCAAATGCCTCCAGAGGCAGGAACTGTGACCCCTGCACAAAGGGCCCTCTCCAAGGATCTCCCTCCCAGCTGGAAGGAGCTGGAAGAGGCTCATCAGCGTGCTTTGGAGCGTAACCTCCGGGAGCTGCTCTGGGGGCTGCTCCGGGGGCGCGGGAGAAGGGATCCGATGGCTGAATGGGGTCGGGTGCACCAAGGCACCAAGGTCCCCTCCTGCCTCTGCTGCTACGCGGCCCTACTGCTGTGAGAAGGGATCCGCTGGCTGAATGGGGTCGGATGCACCAAGGCACAAAGGTCCCCTCCTGCCTCTGCTGCTACTTGGCCCTACTGCTGTGAGAAGGGGCGGAATGGGGCCGGATGGGCCAAGGCACAAAGGTCCCCGCCTGCCTCTGCTGCCACACGGCCCTACTGCTGTGAGAAGGGATCCGTTGGCTGAATGGGGTCGGATGCACCAAGGCACAAAGGTCCCTGCCTGCCTCTGCTGCCATACGGCCCTACTGCTGTTAACGCGCTGCCACTTCGGGACTGGGTTTCTCCTATTACCTGGATCGGTCAGAGGTGCACAGATGGAGAAAGGAAGAAGAAAAAAATTGTGTGGAATATGTTCAGCCTCAGTTTAGACAATGCTTTTCGTGGCTAATCCTTCAGCATCCTCATCTCTGCCACGGCAGGCATCCACTCGCAGCAGAGTGCGATGGGAGCCGCCTGGGCTGGCTGCTCTCCACGGTTTCCTGGGATCCCGATTCCCAAAGAGGCAGCCTGCCTTTGAGGAGAGCCCTCCTGCCACAGGCCAGGCACACAGGCAGGGGGGCAGGGGCTCCCCCACCTCTGCTCGAGCTCGGGCCCATTGAAAGCCAGATAAAAGGGAGTATTCACTCCCATGCTCCAGGTTGTAAGATGATCACCCACAGGTCTCAGAGCAGAATTTTCCCACAGAGCCAGGCACAGAGCTGGGGAATACCCTGGGAGTTTCCTGCATTTGGGATATTAGCTGTTAGCAAACTGGACAGATCCACAGGCCATGCCAGTACAGGCACCAAAGCTGCAGATGAAACTTGGGGGTAACGACTGATCTAAGTTATTCCAACAAAATAACTCTGTGCAAGAAGCCACGGAACAGCTGTTAGTTATTAATTACAATAAACTCTCTACATCGGGAAATGGGCATATACAGGTACTGGAGTTATAATTAATCTCCAGCAACTGTTACCGGAACCAGTTTAGAGCACAGGACTCCAGTCGAAAGGAATGAGGGACTTGTCTTAAAAAATAAACTGTAGGTCTGCAAATAAATGAAATTGAATATCAAAAGATGAAAGAAACAATGAGGTGAACCATAAATTCCATAGAAATTTAAAAAAAGGGCAAGGTGGGGGGTGTACATTAAAAGGGAATCTTAAAAATTAGGCGTTCCGGGAAGTCTGTACCTCTCAAGTACCTCAGCCAACGGGGAAAGAGAGAGGGAAAATGCGGTCAGGAAATTAGGATAAAAAGGAGGCTGCCTCCTCCAAAAATTTGAGAGACCCCAGGGGAATGCCCCATGGCCTCTCCCTTTAGTGGAATAAAGTAACGGGACTCCTCTGTCTCCTTTTTGGACATAAACCTCTGGTGTTGGTGGATTAATTTTCCTGACACAATGAACTTGCTCAACAACGACAAAGAAGCCTTTGCAAACACCTACGTGTGCACGTGCACCGTGTCCCTGTTGCCCACAATCCAGTGTAAAACAAATATTAGGATATTAAAATGGAATTATTCAAAACTTCTGAGCCAGGTCTTCAAAAACACAGGACTGAATCTGTGTCTGGGCTAACTTCATGAATCTGAAAGTCTTTTATTTTTGTCTCTGTTACAGGCCTTTTTGGTAGACCTTTCTCCACGGCCACAACTACTTTATTTCCTCTTTTTTATTATATAAAATCTGAGAGTCTCATAAATAAAGCAGGAATCTAAAAGTCTGGAATGTGAGCAACGCAGCAGTGCTGTGACTGTCTTTGGAGACATCAAGGCAGGCTGCAGTGCAGTGAAGAGGGCGCCGAGGCAAAATCAACGAACACATTCCCCATGAAAAAAAACCCCAAACCCTCAAAAGAAATTATAAAAAATTTAAGTCAAAAACTGAACCCAAAAATACAGAAAACAGTTTTCAAGGAGCAAAATGCAAGAGATATTAAGAGGAAAACTACAGAGGAATGTGGCCTAGAGTAGGATTATAGGCTTTTGGCTCTGATTCTTACCATGAGTAAGGATTAGCCTTGATTACACAACGGCTCTGCTACTATTAGTGACTTGCTCACTTGCCAGTTGCAATAAAAGCAATGCAAAATAAATTTAGTTAATTTTGACACCAGAAAAGCAGCCACAGGGCAGTTATTTAATCACGATTATGGGAGAAAAGTCCCAATTTTTGTTATCTTCCAGAACTAGATGCCGAGTCTGTTTTTACTAAAATCAATGTCATTATGCACATACTGTCATTCCTTCCAAAATCTCCTGTGTCTTTACCCCACATAAATAAAGCCAACCTCAGTCTCTGAGGCAATGCTTCCAAAGCACATTTGGTCTTTAAAAAGTCACGGTTCAGTCTGAATCAAATAATCTTTCAGCAGAATTAACCAAAACCATTTGCACTCTCTTCTCACATGGATTGCCTGAAACTTGAGATTTCCAGAGGTCGACTGTGCTGGTAGGTGGGGAACTCATCTGCAGTATAAACACTCCCACACACCAGCAGAGATTTCACCTACAGCAGTCACTTGGTCCAGGGGCTCACCACATTCTTAGTCAGACGATACCACCACAGAGGGTCATAAAAAGACTGAGCTCCACATTGCACATAGTTTGACAACCAGATAAATGCACAAGTTGCTCCCTCAATAAATTACATTAAGGCCTGATTTTAGGATTAATAGGATTTGATAACTTCCCAGAGATGCTGCAGGTCAATATGTAATAGGTTTCAGACTTCCTGTAGAGCATCCCTCCCCTGTATGTCAAAGCAAACAGATCCTCAGCCCCTTCCCTTTCAAACTGAGTACTCCACGTATTGGTTGTCGACTCCTGTTCCTGCTGCTGTTCACTGGACCAACGGGATAAACTAATAAGGCTCCTGCCCCATCCATCTAGAACTCAATTCACCTGAAAGATGAGATTTGAATTTCATTATTCAAAGGAGGAGATGGAACATACATCTGTTTATGCAATACATCACATTTCCTTGTGTAAGTACAATAGCTGTCTGATCACAGCTATTCAAAAGGCATTTTCGTGTTCAGCTCACTTCCCTCCTTCTGCTGTCCTTCCATCCCTCCCCAGCCACAGCTCTGACTGTTTTGGGGATCAGCTCTGAGTTCTGCCTGGAGCTCTTCACTTGGTCTTGCCAAAGCTGATTCTCAGCCCAAGGAGGGTTTGCAGACAGTTGGCAAACACAGGTGAGGAACAGGAGCACAGGGCTTGGCCATCTTCAGGTCTACATAGCCAGGAAGTTAAAATTTTTGGGAACTCCATTTTTGGGTTAGGCAGCAAATTTTACTTAATATTTACGGGTACAGTGTGGCAGCCAGCTGAGGTGTACTTAAGACTATGTAAACTCTTGGAGGGGCGATCCTGACCTCTCCACCCTGAGTGCTTCTCCTGTACTTCCTCGGAATCAGCTTTAGTGGTCCAGCAAGAATCTAAAATAAACTAAGCTTTCCTTTCTCTGATGAGTGTGCTTTTGGCAGCATCACCTTGCTGATCTGAGTGACTGCAAAATTCCTCAAGCACCACTGCCAGTGCTGGGACACGCCAGGACCATGAGTCTGAGAACCAGGAGAAAGCCCGGACCCTCTTTTTGGCAGCATCTTAGACATAAACTTAATTCAGTTGCAAAACACATTCTTAACTACTTTATGATATTGCCCTGATCCCATCAAAGGTACGTAGGAAGACACACAAAAGTCTCTCTCTGGAGCACCCACTCTGCCTATGTCTCTGTGTTATTCCGGGTGGGCACGTCTCTTCTCCCAGGTCTTGGTGTCATTCCACACAAAATCTCTCATCCCCCAAGGAACCAATGCAGAACTTTCAGTCGGGAAGGCAAAGGTGAAAACAATGTTGTGGCTCTTGCTTTTCACTGGATTGCCCTCATTGCAATGGGCATGGCAGGAGAGGGGAAAGCCCAGCTCCGCTCCTGACAGGTCTGCTCGAAGCCAGGGACAGTGGGACTTTGGCTGTATCCATTCAAAAGTAGTGTGTCATGCTAACTTTATCTGCAGTAACTGCAAAAGTCTGATGCAGGTGACACTTTAATCTACTACTAATCTTTGAACTGATAAATACTTCCCTGTTTCAAATCCAAATTCTCCGAGGCCTCTTGAAGGAACAGGATCCTGCTGATTAAAGACAGTGCTAACACCTCCAGTGCCTGGCCTAGATTTTCAGAGAAAGGTTCAGATACTGGATCGAAAGTTCAACTCTTTTAAAGGCTCTTTCCTTCCCCATTACTCATGTGGCCAAGACAGAAATTTGCTATTTGGATTTTTAGAGAAAAAGCATTTGGAAGAGGGTTTGAACTAGTGTTGTTAACCTTACCTGTTTGTCTTAACCTAGAATCCAGAATTGTAAATAACTGCTTTTACAGAGAAGGGTTGTAAGTATGGAGACCCTTCAAGTCCTCTAGTTATTTTTTTTGTACACCACACAATACAGATTTTCCAACATTACAACCAAGCCAAAGGGAGCAGCAGAGTCCTATCTCTTTTCTGATACACTGTTACAGATTTATTAATTGTTTACAATGATTTTTTGGTTTTTTTAGTCAGTAAAGGAATTCTTTCTTTGAAGGTACCAAGACTGATGTCTTCCTGGTCTTAAATAATGGAGCTGGTACATGGCTGAATAACTTTCTGCACAGTTTTATTTATGAATTGGCATATGTAGCTACAATTAGGGTGTTTAAAGCACATTATGCTAGGCTAAGTAAAGGGAGAGATTTTTTTTTTCCAGCTGGAAAAGCCTCCTTGGGACATTTGTGATGAGCATCCGTGCCCAAAGACGGCGTGTCCAGGCAGGAGCTGCCCTCCGTGCGCGCCCCGAGGGATGAGGGATGAGGGGTGGGGTGCGTGCGGCTCCCCAAAGGCTTACAGCAGCACCATCTACCGGAGAGCCCCTCGCCCCGTGCCGCACCGAGGGCTCTCCCGGGGCTCCGGGCGGGCAGGAGAAGCGCTGAGAGCGGTTTCAGAAGCGCTGAGGGCGGTTTTAGGGGCGCACCCCGAGCGCAGCCACGAGCGATGCTCAGAGCGACAAAGAGCTCCGCGCTGGGGCGGCCGCAGCTCCGCTCGCGGGGCACTTTGGGCGCCGCAATATAAAGGGAAATATGAAATTATTACAGTGCCCTAAGGAGGGCGGTGAGGATGGAGAAGAGCCGTGAGAGGCTCTGGGTCTGTGCAGCCGGATCCCCGTGTCCAGGCAGGAAAGGAGAAGGGCGGCTGGAGCGGAGAGGGGAGCAGCAGCCCAGCTCTCGGCATCGGCAGCTTTGCTGCTTTCCATTCTTGTGCTCTGGTTTCCCTTCTGGTAAACACAGGATCCACTTTTCTCCAAAGTAACACTTGTAAAGCACTACGAGGCCACAGATTTAAAACACAGCTCTGGAGAGACCTTGGAAACGTCACACAGACTTGGGTTCTGCTCCGGCTCCCCTAAGCACCCTTTTAAAAAATAATCTCGGAACAAACACTGAAATTCTGTGCCTAAAATAATGTCTTATTTTGAAGGAGCAAAGGCAATAGGATGTAGATTCGCAAACACTCAGCCTTGTAGCTTCATTAAATAAAACAATTACTAATAGCCTCTTATTCCAAAAGATCAGTCGAATAATTTAGATGAAATAAGGCATGTAGGAGACATATTAAAAATTCTTATGCTGTATACCTACAGACATGTGCCTATCTCCTAATTTAAGGGCTTTAGTTCTGTTGAAAATGAACTTGCAATCTTCTAGGACAAACTGTCCTTCACTTCGTCTAAAGCCCTGCCATTAAATTCAGAGGCAGGAAGGCTGATCTTTAATGACATTCATCTATTTATATCTCACTTCTTAAATAACTGTAGAAATCTCTTTTCAGTGTGAACAGACTACAGAATATTTGTAAATGCATGCAGGCAATACAATGCACAATTTTGTTCTGTGCTTTCTAGAAGTGCCATCCTCTCAGGTGGAATTACTGGGATTAATTTAAGGACCATTAAAGGACAAAGCCCTTCTTAAAAATGCAACCAGACCAATTTATCTCTTGGTTGCCAAGAAATGCATTTAGGAAAAAATCAGCTACTTTGCATTTTGAACATGAGATAATTTAGCAATGTCAACATCCAGCAAAATGGACTCGAGTGCTAAAGTGACTCTGCCAGGGTGTAATTAAGGCTCATGTCTTAAAGGTTATAAAGCAGATATACCTGTACTCCACTGGGGTTGACTCCACCACACTGGCTAATTATTCTTTTAGGAATAATGGCAAACCATGTCAGACATCTTGCTGCTGATTTAATAACATTAAGCTTCTAGGAGACAACCTCTACCTTTCAGTTAAATCTGAAACAGCAAACAGGGCATTTAAAGAAGGGACAGAAGAATTCTGGCTGTCCACCTTTCCTCACACAAATACCTCAAAGCACATCACACAATCTGCAAAACATCAAAGAATCAATCTGAAGAAGTTTAAATGCACACCCAGACAGGAAAACATAATGAAAATTGCACAGATCTTTAACTAAATTTACCAGGTTTTATTTGAAGTATCTTGGAGGCTTTTTGCTTGAGTTTATTATTCATCGTTTAAATTCTTTAGGGAAGTTTTTCCCAATTGCTGTAATCACCTGTGTTAGCTCTTCCATTCCCACTAAACCCTTTCTAAGACAGCTTGATCAGACTCAGGGAAAGCAATTCAGGTGCTGCTCTGCACAGGAGCAACACAAGGCATTCAAATAGTTCCCTTTTACGCTTTTCTGAAAATACTCTTTTATTTAACTCCTGAAAGTTATCCATCTGAAAGGATATCCATTATCTTCTTACAGGAACTTCTGGATTTTTTTCCTGAGGATCTGGAAAGAATTTAGAAACTATCTGTGTTATATTAATGTGGGGAGTTATAATTCTCTCAAATATGCTTCGATGCAACTTTAACACCTAATTTCATTTCTTTCATGATGTCCAAACACTGCTTCCCTCACTTCATCCACCCCTCTTCAGCATTTGTTTCACTCGTAAATTTTAACATCTTTTTGTTCACACTGTATCTTCACTGTGAAAAGATTGAATGAGATGCAATAATAATTCTTGGGATACATTTCTGGAATTGTTTGTCACATTAGAAATTGACTGTTCTGATGTTTTGAGGGTTTTTTCCCAGATTAAAAAGTAATTACAAAACTGAAGAAAAATTATCTCTCTCCTGACAACTTACTTGTTCTACCAGCTTACAATAGACATTTGAAAATCCAAATTTATTATGTGAACTAGTGAACCATAACAAAAAAATTCTGCTAGATCAGAAAAGCATGGTTTTCATATTAGTTATAATTAAAAAAAAAATCTAACAGCACACTGAAGATTAGATCTGGTTGGACACAGGAATTTTCCCCACAAACTTCTTTAATTTTATTTTTTTTTAAATTAAGACAGAAATATGAACTCTTTATCCAAACCCCAACCATTCAGTTTTCGACAGAGAGGACCTTGATGATGCTACTGGGAAGGCTGACAAGAGCTGAAATTTTCCACTGGATACAGACAAGATTTTGTCAAAAAGGAAGTGTTATTTAATAGTTCAAAGGTTTAAATGTTGCATTCCAGCTAGTTGAGCTTATCTGTTGTTTTTCAATTTTTTGGTTTATTTCAGCTCTGTCATTTTTTTTGACACACCAATACCCAGCCCTGCCTTTGTTCTTTATTCCCTGCTACTCTTGATTTGGGTATATTTGAAATAATTTCTTGTTTATCTTTCCGTCTCCAGTTGTTTGCTCTTCAAATTCCCTTCTTTGTCTTGCTTGACTTTTTCCTGCAATGGTTTGTTCTTTCTGTTGGATCCATTTGGGCAGGATTTCCATTTTCTCTGTTTGGCTTGGATAACCTCTTAAACTGTACCAGCAGACCAAAAATCTGTGATGCTGATTGAGCAATTACGATTCTTTAGGCACGTTAATGAAAGGACACTGACAAGTGACTGAGCTATATATAATCATGGCCTTTTGGAACAGCAGTAAAATAAATTCACTAATACCAGGTCTTTTAGACCCCATTAGAGAGCAAAGTCTGTGAGGCAGCCTGAGCGTTTCATCAGGTCGGCCAGGTTTGTGCTGGTTTTTGATGAGCTCCTCATTGCCATACATGAACTTTCCAGATGAGATTCGCTCGCCTGATTATTTCCCTGGGGGGAGGGAAGAGCACAGCCCTAATTAGCAATCTACTTTGATATGAAATAAATATTAATTGCCTTTTCTAATCTGAAGGTGTCTACAACTCTTGCCTTTTACTATTAACAGGAACCCCATTCTTTTTTTTTTTTTTTTTAATTCTGAGATGTTTGTTTTCCTTTTACATTTAAATAGGCCTTAAACTTGCTCAGGCAACATCTCATAGTTGCAGGTTTGGTTTGTGCTATTCTTGCAAAAACACCGCGAGTTTTAATTCAATTTTCTGATTTCTAGAAAAATCTGTAGGATTATATTTCTAAAATACTAGCCAAATGTAAACACTCACTTAAATTCCTTACACAAATGAGTATAGATAATAAATACAATATCTATTCTGTATATTTATTCTGTATATTCTGTATTTTTAAATACTTATTAAAATATTGAAGGAATATGGACTTACCTCTGTAAAAGTCCCTACTTGGAATTAATCTAACAAGCAGCTCCTGCTCAACGTTTAAGGGATAAGGCACCATATATCAGGAAGTCAAAGAGGTGGCTCTCCAGAAAAGCAATTAGAAGTTATCAGTGCAGGGGAATGATTAATAATAAGGTTGGAAAACAGGGCATGGGACTCCTGAGTGTGAGGAACAGGGGTGGAAGAAGAAAAAAAACAGAGAGGAGAGGAGAATTCTCCTTTCCAGTCCTGTGCTGAATTTTCCTCAAGTGAACCTTTTTTATTCTGTGCCATGTTTTCCTTTGAAAAAACAGCAAAGCAGTTTTCTTACACAACATCCACAGAAATAATCTTCCTGTAAGAAACCTCAGGAATACAGTGTTATTTTACAGCTTCTCCTCTTCAGAAAGAGAGCAATGGCAACCTGGCAGAAATAAGAGGCAGGCATGAAAGCCTAGCGAGGATTTTTTTCTTATTATCACACCATCGCATCTGAAATAATTCCAGGATTCCAGCCAAGATCTTTGACACAAGTATTTGTAATGTTGAGCTAAAATACCAACCCAAAATGCAGCCAAGCACTGTTTGCTAAGACAGAAAGCCTCCTGCAGGGTTTCTAGATTTATCTGTCTTCAGGAGATGGGGGAGAAAAAAGAAATCCAGAAGTTTTTCTGAACTGATGCAGCTTCAGGATTAAGGGTGATCTGTAGACAAAACATTTTGCAAGGCTTTTTATCCCCGCCATGGGAGTCATTTCACTTGAATGTTCTATTTCTGGAGCCACAGGGGATTTTTAAGTTTGCTAAAACAACTGAACACATTCTTCAAAACAATACAGTGGGTCTTTCTTGTGAGAGCAAAGCTAATCAAACACACATCCTGTGCTATTGATGTCAGCCAGCTGCTCATGGCACTACTGGAGTCTCTGCTTTTAGGCCAACAGGAGTATTATGGACTGTTTCCTCCATCTGTTCTCAAAGCAGATGCCAAGATGGTCAAGGTGTCAGAACATCCTACTGAAAACCACATCAAAGGAGTGACCTGAGCCGCCGTGCCAGGACTGGAGTCTTTGCAGAGGCAAAATCTGTAGAAATAAATACAACAGCAAATCTAGAAAACATTTGTAAGATAATTCAATAGGAACAGCCCTGGATGGGCTTTGAGGGCTCCAAAAGCCCTACCCCAAAATACCAAAAGGTCCAGTTAAGGAAATATATAACATGATCTCACATGGCTGCAGTCACCTCTTTGTAACCTGACAATAAAGATTTCCTTATCACAGAAGGAAAGGAGAAAACTGGAAGGAACGGGATTTACAGGATGGGTAAGTGAGGTGACTCAGGCTCTGAGAGGCTGGAAGAAGAGAAAAGGAGAGGAATGGGAAAGGAGGGAGTGTCTGACATGGACACAGTGCAAGAAAGTGAGGAGATTGTTGGCAAAGAACACGCTTTGGTGGAAGCAAAACCACTTCCCACAAAACTGAGTGTGGGGTTTGGTTAAAATCTCTCTTGGGAGCTGCATCATTTTTCTAGAGACTGGAAGGAATGGTACTTAAATAAGAACAAGTACCTGGCGGACAGCAGCCAGATCAGAATGCCCAGATATCCTTGGTCTCTGAGCTCCTCTCAGCTGAGGGATCTCAGCTGGCCTGGAGACACCGCAGCTGGAGAGCAGAGGGCTCTGCAGGCAGAGCTCAGCTCAGCTCCGAGGGCTCACGCTTCCATCTGAGGTCACCCCTAGGAAATAGGAGCTGAGCACGTCCTGGCTGAGGACTGCCTTCCTGGGGAGCCCAGCCAGCCCAGGCAAAGCTCTCAGAACCCATCACATCTTCCTTAAAATCCAGATGTTTACTCCAGCTGCCTGCTAGACAGGTCTGAGGCTACGCCAGCCCTTCCAACCACGATTTCACTGCCACCCAAAGAGGCACCTGAAGGACGGCGGGCAGCTGAAGAGGAGAGGAAGCGCTGCCTTTGGCAAAAGCAGACACCACCACATCACTCCCTCTCCACCAAAGATGGCAAAACCAGCAAATCCAAATGTGTAGGACTGTCCATCTCTCCCACCTTCCTTTCACTCCCCTTGCTGTAGCAGGAGGATCCAGTCCCTGACACCTCATCAGGGGTAGGAAAATTCAGTTTTATCAGTGCTGCCAAAAGACCTGGCTGAGTTCTGGCCTGCTGTGCCCAGAAAAAGAGTTTAAACTCGTTACAAATTCCAGGCAAGCACTGAAGTTATCAGTGAGGTTTTTTCTACAGCAACAGTCAGAAAAGCCTGTGGATTCCAAGCCTCCATTTCCACGTAAAGCACCACATCTCCCTGACTGACCGACCAGGCTATTATGATTTGTGTATTAAAGCCTTGTGTTTTCCACCTATCGAGTGCATAAACAACAGTTTAACCTTTATCCCAAGACATGTACACCCTTTTACTCCCAGAAAAATGAATTCATGTTTAGCAGTCAAATCAGTATCAGCCTGACCTTTAAACACATCAGTGTTTCTTGGAAAAATATTATGGCTGGGATGCCTACTGTGGTAAACAATATTAGCTGCTCCAACCCATGGCTGAGCCATGCTGTGAGGAGCCTTATCAAAATAAGGGGGTGGAAACCAGCAGGGACTGCAGATCTTCTGACAAACTCCACAGGATATGAAGAACAATGTAAATGTAACGGTACTGGCAGATATATTTCTATATTACTGTTCCAGAGATAACAGCTAAGGTGAATCATTTCCCACCACCTACAGCACTGAATTATTTCAAATTCTGAAGGGACCATATTTATTTCATTGGTAGGTAGCAATTTACTTAGCTGAAGATCATTATATTTATGTGTCTGTGAAATCCTCACAATAATTATATATTTGAGCTGTCTCAGAAGTGCTATATATATTCTCATTAGTCATGTACTTCCAAGGATATTATCATTTTTTTTTCCTTCAACAACCTTTGCAATCCGAGTGTGAAGTACTGCACTGCACATGAACCTCTATTCTTACAGTTTTCTTAAACTCCAGTTTAATCAAACAGCAGGGTGGCCTATATTCAAATGCAAATGCTAAGCGTGCTATGAAATATCTTCATTCCCTAAAATGACTGCACTGTAGAGCTTATTTAAAACAGACCACACTGTGCAACAAAACAGAGGAGGACATGGGAAAAAAGTCCCCTGTTTGATATTACTTTTGCCAGACTTCTCCAAAAAAGGTCATGAAAATGTTTAGAGCAGGGTAAGGAGATGAAGGCGAGGGGGTTTCTTTCATTCCAGTCCTATCTGTGCCAAGTAGTCAATTATACCCCGTGGGTGGAGAGAGGTCCATTTGTTTTCCTCAATGCATTTCACAAGTCTCATGTGAAAAATATTTTGAAAACACAAAACGTCGCAAGGCTCTAAATGCAAATGGCAGCCCATGGAGCCAGAGATTAATAACCCAAGGAGGATCAGCCTTTGACTTGCAGTGCACACCGACATTAAAACTTACAGCCCTCAGACCTGCAGGAGAAGATCATGCTGTCCTTCACACCAGCTCGTTACCCTGCTCAGTGCTCCTGCAGGATCACCAGCTCCTTTTTCCCCCCCTCCTTTTTAATGCAAAACTGAGATGAGATGCCAGGCTGCCACCCCTGGAGACTGGAGGGTGCTGGTGGTTCATGTAAACACTCCACCCTTCTGCAGAAAGGTTGAGCCAAAGAAACCCAAGAGCTTTAAAAATATTAGTCCCTCGCATCACTGCTCTCACTCTGTCCAGTTTCTTATTTATTTGAATACCTTCCACAAGCAATAAGGAAATGACCTTGGTTGTATTTTCCTTTACCACCCTTGCCAAAATCAGAGAGATTTCATAGTTTGTCTCTCCTGGTTTGGCTGATGGATTTTCTTTCTCCTTTTCGAAAACAACTGAGTACAAAAAGATTTAATGTAGAACTTGTTTTGATACACCAGGTCGTATCAATTACTCACTAGCCTTAGACCTGCCAAAATGACAAGTTACAGCTAAAATCAACAAGCAGCACAGGTAGAAGACTTGACATTACAGCTCACAGATGCAATGCAGTAACAAAGCAGCCACAGCCTCTGTGAGACTGAGATGGTCCAACAGCAATGCACTACAACTACCAAAATCTGCAAAGAAAAGGACAGAGGATAAATTCCGTTTCAGGCTGTGTAAGCACAGGTTGAAATGAAGATAAACAGTTCTCACTCCTGTTGCTGGTTTGGAAAATTGAGTAGTGAGGGAGATGCTGAGAAATACCAGTTCCTCCTATCATCAACCCATTTCTGTAGCAACCTTTACTCTTCCCTTTGACAAGTACCTTAGTGCAAGTGTTTGCCATGAAAATTAAAACCCTATCCTATTTTTAAAAGAAAAGTTTCAGTTCAGATTACTAAAGAATCAATTAAAAAAGCAAAAGTACAAAGTTTCCTGGAAACCACCTTCATAGCAAACGAAAATCAAGCAGTAACTGACTTTGAGGAGCTCGCTGCACCTCTCACCCTATATATTTACCTATAGTTGTGTTACAAACACACACATGACACTCTTGACTTTGCTGGGGCTGCTTCCAAGTAGTGCAGTTACAGATAGGAGCTACCATTTCTCTTCAGGTGAGCACCTATTTCTACCTATAGAAATTTATTTATTTATTTATTTAGACATTCCATGGTTGTGGATGCAAGCATTGAGCAAACGTAAATAAGCGTGACATGGCAAACGGACAGACCCACTGTGAAAGCCATCCACAGCAAATTAATCAGCCTAAAAGATTCTCGCAGTTTGAAACTGGGCTTCTTAATCTATGATGGCTGCCACATTTAGTTTATGGTGATATAAAATAAAGATCACACCTTTAAACTTTTCCCAGGGCTGATAAATCAGCGAGGAGGGGATGACTCTCACGAGAGGATCGTGCCTGTGGTTAGCAGAGCCCCACAGATACACAAGAGATGCAATTATGCTGGAATAGCAAATTCTAGGGTTCTGACATGGCTTATTATTTGACTAGCAAACAAGGAACTTCTTCAACTTAATTGCAGCCTGGTGATTCTAATGCTGATCTTTTTCATCCTTCTTTTCCTTTAACTATGGCCTTTACAGAATTTTGTTTTATTTTAATCCTTTGGTCGTTGATGCGCCCATTTCTTGGATCTGTTTTGTACCCGCTATGGATATGCACGGCTTCTGAGCAAGTGTAGCTGCTGCTAAGATTCACCCCATCACAGCTCACTTGTTAGAAATTTGTGATTCGGACTACAGGAATTTGCAGCATTAATTTCAGCCATGCACTGTTAGAGGTTCTTAACCGTAGCACTGCAATGCTTCTGAAACGTATGAAATTACTGACACTCTTGGTGGAATGTTTACCTTTGGATGCACTGTCAGACGACACTGTGCCTTGCATCATAGTGTATGTACGCGTGATAAGGAATTTATAACTACAGGAGGCAGCACCGAAATGCATCAGGAATTATCTGCGTGATGTGCAGCGCGTGCGGGGAGCTGAGCTCTGAGCACTGTGAGAATCCGTGGAGCTGCAGGTGCCGATCACCACCTCAGCCACGCACCGAGGACGCAAACCTGTCCTTCCTGACACCACTTCCGTCCCCCTGCAAGGCAACCCTTCCGTCACCCTAAACACAAGGAACAAATGATTTTCGCTAATTAACAAACGGCCTTGGCACAGGGCCCAGGCCCCGCTGCCCGTGCTCCGGTACTGGCTGCAAGGAGCGCGGCAGAGCAACTGCTTCGGCAGGATTGGGACTTTAAAGGTCAAGTAATTACCAGCCTTTCGGAGGCATAAACTGCCTTTAAAGTCAGCAGAGCAAGCAAAAACTATTAGGAGATTCATCCAACATTTATCTTTTAACTTGTTATCTCTGATACACAAACTCATTCTTATACTGTTTGCATTGCAGTGCATAAAATATTAAAATTAAAAGGCTTAGGGACTTCTGAGGGGAAAAAAGAGAGTAAAACTATTTTAGATTCAGAAACATTTCATCAATGTGTAGTGTATTTGCATACTGGAATCAGAGAGTCCTGATTATGCATGTTTATTGATTTTGGCTTTGTTTCGATTAATGATAAAACTATGATCCATCTTGTAAGGTAGCAGGGCTTGAGGGAGCTCAGTGCAATACAAATGGCTTGTATTTTAAGAAATCCTATTTATGCAAATAAGAGCACATTCACATGCATTTTGCTCAAGCATGGTTGTAACAAAGCTCTCCAAACATTCTCTTTTATACTCTGGATAATTTGGGGAGGCATGTTTAATACAAAAATGCTGCATAACAATTACTTTTTTCTTCATTATGAATGACTCCCATTATATCACCTTGGACAAAAGAACAAGCTTCAATTCCCACTGCACCTAATTTATTATCACAGCCGAAGATATTGTTTTGTGTCAGAGTGAATGCAATATTTCTAGAAATGGATTGCAAAAATCCTGCTGGGGAAGTTCAAGGGGAGTAGGGAGAAGTGAGGAAGAAAAAACAATCCGGAGCTGGCTGGAAAAGTTTTTGCATTTCTGGAAAAGCAATGTTGGCCTGTTTGCCTCCAGTCAGGAAAGAGGGAGAGAGGTTTCCACCAGACAAAGGAGCTGTAGTCATTATCAGAGTGCAAGGAAAACGTGAGGACAGACTCCCAATGTGTTATGTCCTCAGGACATCAAGAGTTGTGACAGATTCTATTCCTGTCTTAGTTACCAGCATTTAGACCATCCACTGGGCAGTGGACTGAAATGACTCTGAATTTATCCAACCAGACATCTGCACATCAAGATAAATAAAATGATCAGTTGGCCTGTGTTCTGACACATGAATTATCTCACAAATCTCAGCAGGATCTTCGCCTGTATGACAGCTGCCATATTGGCTTCTGAGATCTACTTTGGCAGCAAGATCAGAATCCAGAGTCTGAACATAAGAGCAACCTGAGAGCAAGTGAGGGAGTGGAGGTGAGGAAAATCTTCCTCCTCAAGTTATAATTCCCAAACACTCTTTTTTGACAACTTAATAGTCCAAAGCTGTGTTGTAGAAGGAGGATATGGAACAAAAGTGTCCACATCTGCAAGCAAGGCTGACCCATCTGCTGAGAGACCTTGCGACAGCTTCTTTTTGAAGGACAGCGGGGTTTGTTTGCCTTCTGTGGGCTGTTGGGGCTGGGGACAGCAGAACACCAAGAGAACACCAATGGAACATGTGCCAGTTTGGACACAAATTTAGGAGG
Source organism: Callaeas wilsoni (assembly GCA_013398955.1). Classification (NCBI taxonomy): domain Eukaryota; kingdom Metazoa; phylum Chordata; class Aves; order Passeriformes; family Callaeidae; genus Callaeas; species Callaeas wilsoni. Next base: position 47,013 of record VWPU01011690.1, read on the forward strand.
ACCAACGGAGCACCAATGGAACACCAAGAGAACACCACCCTTGCCATCATCTTCCACTGACTTGAATATTTGCTGTCACAGCAGTGCAGAGCCGCTTCACGCTGCAGCAAATCTGGTCGAACCCCTTCTCCAGGTGCTCCTGTGTTTGGAGAGAGACCCAGCCAAGCTCAGAGGGAAGAGGAGGGGTCGGCTGAACAGCAAGTAAGGCTCAGGCTGCCTGCCCGCCATTCCTGCTGCCGAAGGACTGGATTTCTCTCGGAACCTGGGCCTCTTAATATCTTCACTGGTTAATAATCCCTCTTCTGCTTCAGGGACTTTGTTACATGAAACAGATGAAATGTTCACTCTGCTCTTCCAGCTCCAGTTGCTGGGAATTTTTCTCCAGTTTCAGAAGAACTGGTGTTGCCCACGGGAAGCCTTTGCTCGACAACGTTCACGGAACGCAGCGCTCCCAGGCTGCAGGGTGGCCTCTGCTCCACACTCCACAGGAATCCCCCTCTGGAGGTATTGAGGGTCAGGAGTAACAGAGCCAGAAGGACAGACTGGAGATATCCCTGCTATTTTCTGAACACAACCCTCCCTCGCCGGGGAGCTCAGGGCACAGGAACTGCTGCCACTGGGCCCCTCCCAGTTGCTCTGCAAGAAGGAATCAGCTAAGCCATGTGGGCTCACACACATTTCTGCCTCCAAAAAAACAAGCGTCGCTCGTTTTTCAACTCACCTGAAAAGGCAAACATGGATTGAAATTTCAAATTTTGTAAGGAATTATTTAATCCAGAGGCCAAAGCTGTTTTCTATTTAAACCTGAATTTAGCTTGAAGCATAAAGAAAACTGTAGCAGAAATTAGCACATATTGAAAACTTGATGCTAGAGAAATAAAAAGTTGGTTTAAATCTAAGTAGTAAACCAAAAAACTAATTTTGTGGATTTGCTGGATACTGTCAGTAATTAAATAAGTAACTGTAATCAGATTATAGGCTCTCTGAGACAAAATAAAATAAATGAGTATTGAAAAACCTTTGAACTTTGTAAGCATTAAACCCCACGAGGTATTTCTATTCATGTTGGAACAAGTTGTTGCATTTCTCTGACACAATTTGAGAGCTCACTGATATCAGTATAAATCTGATAATTCAACTCCCAACCGTAGCTCTTAAACTAATATAACACATATCAAAACCAAGCAGTTCAACTCATCTGCCCTCCTATGGAACCAAGCTGCATTGCATGGTCAAACTGTCACAAAACAGTTTGAAGATCAAATGTTAATTATCGTCTAAATGATAGCATGTTTAATTCAGAATGAAAATTAACATCCCACATGCACTGAAAACCTTCACAGCAATGCTGAAAAGCTGGAAGTGTGCAGTTTAACACCAGGAACAAAGACAGCATTAGGCATTTTTGATGGAAAATATTGTGCTTCTGTATCAACAGTCTGCCCCTCCAGTCCTCTTTCTTCTTTAAGTCTTTAAGCTTAACTCAGTCCATGAAACATTCTGCAGTATGTTGATCGTGCTGGGTTTTAATTTCAACTCAACTGAAGAAGCATTGTTAAAAAGAATCACTATATCCCAGGGGAATCAGGAAATTAAACTTTATTTATTGGCTTCAGCTTTCCCATAAGTAGACAGAGCTGATTACCCTGTGAGGGGAGGCACAGCTTGAGAGAGCCCTGCAAATGTGCCACTGGGCCATTGATTAATTAAGCAGTAAGATGAGGAGATCTGTCACTTAAGGTCATTAATGCATGCCTACAATGCCATTTGAGGCACGAGTGTCTGGTTAATACCATAGGGCCTGAGCCCATGAGAGTTTACATCTGAGCACAGGACTGGATACCTGTGCTGTATTATTGCACGTTAATATGCATTATTGCAATGTCAATATGCTAGCATATTAAAAATGCCATTTGTAGGTGTTGGAATGTACTGGGCAGTCTAAACACAACCTTCCTTTTTGGGGGTGGCGGGGTGAGACAGAGACAGGAGATCTTCATTTTAACTCTGTTTTCATAGCATTGTTTGAGTTACAAAATTTGTCTCTCATTCCATAGAATATTGAAAAGGATCACAAAAATACATACTTGTTGCTATTAGAGTAGAGCTCTCTGAGCACTGTTTCTACATAACCCACAGCAAGGAATTAAAAGAAAAGGTATTCCGAAGATTCTTCTGATTTTCTGCACTGGTTCAGGCAACCTGGAAAACCACGACCCTCGACCTGGTCTGTACTGTTAAAGACCGGCCTTGTGAGAAAGCACAGGGCTTTCCCTTGTTCAGGGCCACTCACCTGTGAGCAGGCATTCCTGAATTCCTGAGTTCCAGTCTTTGCAGTCCCACAGGTCTCCTCCGAGCACTTCTTTGCTTCTCTTTGAATTAACCTACCTGTTTCAAATGACATTTTTTCTGTACACCACACTTCAAAAATGGTAATTTGAAATACTTCACTTTCAGGTGAATGTAGTGAAGAATAACAAGATTGATCAGAATAACTGTTATTGAAGAATAACCAGATCAATCAGACACGAGGCAACATGTTTTCATAAAAGCAGCTGCCTGTCTAAAGCATAAATTGGGTGTTTTACTGGTTCACTCACACCCACAATGGCTAAACATCCAATCTAAGGTCAATTAGGATTGCTTCCCTGTTGAGTGGGCTTCCCTTTAATCAGATATTCCACAGATAATATTTTAACAGCTTGTTACTTTATTACTTTGTTGGGGAGGCAGGAATAAACCAAGAAATTTGGGATGAGGCAGCTCTGTATAGTTCTTTCCCACTGCAGAATGGAATGGGTCTGTGTCCTTGCCATCTACTGCTCATTAGATAATGTATCAGCAGCAGGGGAGTCTTAAGGAAAATTAATAATAAAATAGTAGTAATAAAGTTTGTGTACTGTAGCTTAAAGATGGAGATGCCTAAGAAGTTTCTACTTAATTTCAGACATTTAATTTCTTGCCAACCAGCATGGTCAGTGTATCAACATAAACACTTCCATTAGATACAGGCTGCACTCTTGGTTCAGCACCAGCACCACCACAGTTACACCAATATTTCCTTCAGTTAAGGAAACATTAAACCAGTATAAGAGAATTTAAAGAAGCTTAATATTATCCACAGGTGAACTATGTCACTGTAAATAAATGAGCATCAGCTTTGGGTTTGGACAGAGCTGGGACAGAATTGCCACTGTGTAACTGTGCAGCAGGGAAGGAAACGGACTCATCTCCAGTGCCACATCCACATCAAGTTACTTCGCTCTAACCTTGAGAGTACAAGCTAAGGAACAACATTTCAGCCACACGGAGTGATTAGATTATGAACACAATGATTAGATTAACAGCAGATGACTTGGAAGTCAAACTGCTGCACCCCCACTGAATTCCCAGCAGCACTCCCCCTTCCAGAGCTCCCCAGTCCCAGCTCTAAGGACCTCTTTAAGTCTTTAGACACCAAATAAACGAAAGACAAAATTTCCATCTTGCATCCTGTTGTACCAAAGCCAATCTGCTCTCATACAACATCAGGGTCTCCAATGACTGTAAACAGCATTTCATTGGTCACAACAGTTCACAAATGACACAGCTATCAAAGGTGACATCCAGTTTACCGGGGGCAGCACGGGCTGAGCGGCAGCAGCTTTGAGGGAGAGCACATCCTCACACTTTCTTATCAGCAGGCAGGGCAGAAAGGAGGAAAAGAAACCCAAACACCCTTTAAAAAAGTGAACTTAACTCTGCAGACACAGGCACAAGACTGTTACCCAGTACAGCCCCATCGGCGACCTGAGAGCCAAGCAGGCTTCAGCCAGGGCGTGGAAGCTTCAGTGGCAAAGTCGTTACTCCTCAGCTCAGCTCTCTTAACGATGGAATCTCAGAATATCCTGAGCTGGAAGGGTCCCACAGGGATCATCAGTCCAGCCCCTGGCCCTGCACAGACACCCCAACAATCCCACCCCGTGCACCCCTGAGAGCATTGTCCAAACCCTCCTGGAGCTGTGGCAGCCTCGGGGCCGTGCCCATTCCCTGGGGAGCCTGGGCAGCCCTCTGGTTTAACGTTTTAAAATTTATTTCATTTGGGTTCTGTGAATTTAAGTAACACGCTGAAAACACTTTTAAATTAACACGAAAAAGATTTCCTAAAAATGCTGTACAGGCAGTCCCTACATTGATGCAGGCTGAGGAGAAAAAACAGAGGGCAACAATACTCACTGGAAAGGATTTTAGGATGAAGTCTGTTGTTTCTGTAAAGAGGGTGTTTGGGGGTTTTTTAATGAAAACAATTCATAAAAAATGTCCATCCTTATCTGCACCACTTAGAACAGTATTAGGCTGATTTAACCCACAGCATGTCCATTCTGCTGAGCCTACCTACACCCATCTGATCTCAATGAACTCCCAGCCAGGAGCACTTTCCTGCCCTGACTAGGAAATTTTGGGGAGTTACCAGCCTTATTTCCATCGCTTCCATTCCCAAAGAAACAAACAAAAAAACCCATGTTCAAAAATGTTTAACTCAATAGGACCTTTCTCACAGAGACATTACCATCACAAGAGTAAACAAACTGATGGTTTCTATTCAAAGTACACAAATTTATCTGAGGAATTCATTATTCATTTCCAAATCCAGTGTATTGTGTCTCCTGTTATTTACCCAAGAAACACTGACAGAGCATGAGATATGTGGGAATCACCTGTTTTATTCAACCCAGCACAGTGTATTTCAGTTTATAAGGGTTTCATGATCTCTTCAGTTTCTCCTCTGCAATCTTCATTACAATATAGTTGAACATACGTATTAATTCATAGGTACTTCTTTCTTTTTTAATCCACATTTTAACTAAATATGGGAAGGAAAAAAAAGAAAAAGAGGGAAAGAACAGAAATCTGGAGTGTCCCTATTGGTGTTTTAAGGCAGAACAAACTACAGCAATTTATTTCACCACATCCAGTTGTAATGCTAAACCACAGATAAACATTGCTAATGGAGCAAGAATGTGTTCCTTCCTTCTGATGGAGGTCCAAGATTGCCCTTTGCAGTTTGCCAAACAGCATGGGGCACTTCATTCACCATGTGACTGGCACACACTTCAGTTCTGAATCAGTTTGGGGATGAAATTGTTGGCTAAAGCTCTGGAAATTCTGACTCTGGAGCTGTCAGGCAGGCTGTCTTTACTTTGAGAAAAAGCAATTCTTTTTAATACCACTATGTTACTTGGCTTTTTATTTGCTTTTACATTGTTCATTGATGTTTTGGATTTTGATGTATTGTGCAGCACCCTAAGAACTCTAATTGGGGGAACTTCATTAAAAAATTTAGTTTATTATTTCAACATGTGCTAATAAATATGCTACAGATTTGGGGAATCTAATCCCATCTATTTTGATGGCACACAAAAAGGCCATCAGCCACTGCACGCTGATACCAAAAGATGTATCTGTTCACTGAAAGGCAGAAATGTCATTTCTTCACTGAGCTCATGTTCAAGGCAGCTCTTACAATGCAGGGAATTCTAAGGGTCAAGGGTTTTTTTTCCATTTATCTTGTAAATAAAGGAAATTATCTCATAAACTTATGATTGACTTTTTTTTCAGTCTACATTGTTTTGCATAGCAACAAGCTTATTTGTAGGGTATTTTAAGACACACAGTTTAGCTTATTATTTTATTGATATTAATGGAAATGATCCAGAAGAGGAAAACACATCATCTGGAGGCCTGACTCCACTGCCTGCCACATCCTAACGTCAGTGAATATTCTGGGAGCAGAGTGCTTGGAGGACTGGGTTTGAATTATCTTCCTTGGGGACATGTAACTATAACATCATGAATTATTTTAAGAACCAGTCCACCCCAAACTCAAACCTCCATGCAACACTTCAGCTTGAGCTTTTTTACCCCTTACAGCCATGAATCAAATTTGTGAGTGCACAAATGTTGTTCACAACACTCTTTTTTCCCTTCTACAACTGCTGTGCTATAACCAAACAGGACACTTATTTTGCACAGCAATCTAATGCACAGCTTCCTTTTTTATCTGCTTTCTTTAATGGCTGGTCACCTGCCTTCTCAGCCAGGGAACCTTTCAGAAATGTTTCTCTCTCACCCGAACACACACGGGTTTGGCCCCCTGCTGTAGTAATCCCTGGAGGATCCAGTTCCATCATGCTCCTGTATCAGTACAGGTGCTGCCAGCTGCCTGAGGTAAAGCCCTGCCACCGATTCAGAAGCTGAAGGAGCTTTTGTATCAAGATGAGGGTCAGCCAGCATCAGGTAACACAAGCACAATCCCTATCTCTGTTCTCCTAGTAGAGGTATGTCTAAATATATGCACAATCTTGCTTTTCCTTATAATGCGCCTCTTCTTTAAAGTTTTTATAGAAATGTATGTTTTCAGAGTAGTGTAAGGTTGCTGATCACAATGAACTCTCAACCGTACTGCACTTTACACAAGTATTTATTCCTTCATCACTGTTTGGAGTAGTGAACAGTTCAGATTTGCTAGGTCAGTGCTCCAGAGGCGTTCTGCTAACTAAGACGGCTTGTATGGCTGCAGGGCTTTTTCATCCTCAGGAGCAGGTTTGTCGCTGCACTGTTTTTGGGTGTGGTGTTTCGGGTAGCGCCTGCAAGAGCAGCCCTCGTTTCCAGGGGTCTGATGTGTCACAAATGTGGTCTGGTAAACGGTTACGAAGCAATCGCTGTTGCTCTGGCCTGGGGCAAGAGCCCACTCGAAGAAGTTATGGGAGTTCTGTTTCTGTTTCTCTGGATCAAACTTCCTCAGGCCCATGCCCTAGGAGAAAAAAAGGAAAGAAAAATTCATGCAAACATATGACTTCCAGTCACAGCTTCACAGATGAATCTTGTAACAGTCACTACCCCACTGGGAAGTGAACGAAGCTGTTACCACAGTGATTTCAAGAACTCAGGGTTGATCTTTAGCAAGTTAAAAATAATATTGTCAGACTTGCCTGTATGAACATTTTTGGTTGCATATATAATGGGAAATCTGCTGACCTTCCACCTCTCAGTGCTAATAAACCACTTTTACTTTGCATTTCTGTAGCACACACAATACTCAAGGCTATTTAGCTACACTCAGCTAAAGTAATCTTCAGAGGCATCCAAAGAAATAGGTTAATAATTCTAGGTTTGGACTGCAATAAAGAATCTGAGACAGACCATGAAATCTGAATCTTCAATGCTATCCCTTGTGTGTCCGAACACAGACAGACAGGGCCTGATTTTCACACTCCACAGCTTGCAGGAAATTTAGCTGGAATTATGGTTGATCAGAATCTCTAAAACTATGAGACACTGCACAAAGTGCACAGAAATGGAGGTTACTCAGTGAATAATGAATTCCAAAATGTCTAGGCCTGACAGAGCCCAAAGTCAGACACACTCCCTCTATCACAATTCACTGCTTCCTCCTTTACTCATTATCCTGTGAACTGTGCTATTTCTTTTGCTGCCTGGAATGATATCAACAACCTAAGGGGAGTGGAATAACATGAAACTGTTGCCCATACAGAAAAGCCCAAAACAATTTAAATTCTAGTCAAAGTTGTGGCTTCTGCAGCATACATTTAAACAGGTGTACTGTAAAGAGATGTGGGTTTGAAAAGAATGCATTCTTCAGATACACTGTCAGAATCCTATGGATTTTGGTTAAATTTATGATAAAGATTAGTCTGAACAAAGTATTTGGGACTGCGAATTACAAGTGGCTGAGATCTCTACGAAAATTCATTGCAAGGCAAAAATCACCTTTAGCAGACTAACAGTACATTTAACTGGGTACAAAACCAAAACAGGAATATTAGAAAATGCCCGTCAGAGACCCAAAGCATGGTTTTTTCTTCCCTTTGAATTTTGCCACTCTCAGTGACTGTGTGAGCTGCTGTACACCTGCGACAGTCCCAGAGAAGTCCCAGCTCTATACTAAAAAAAGTGTATTTTTCTTACCTATTAACATTCTTCTCTTCTCACAAGTTTTAGCATTTATTTTTTATGCTGTGTTTAATCCCTGGCAGACCAACTGACCTGAAGTTATTTGATTTGTCTCAGTGCTGGGTACTTACCAAGTCAAAATACTCTGCTGCATTGCATATGTCGTGTCTGTTGTCATGAGAAGAGAATGGGAAATTGTTGTTCCCTGCTTTCTGAAAGAAAAGAAATTATAGCAAAAAAAATATGAATTTTCATAAATCCTGTTGGGAGTCTATTAGCCTTAGTTTTTATATTCTGAAATTACAGCTACCTTTGTTCTAGCACAGAAGTCATATTCCCATGTTAAATATTCAACTGCACATGATTTTATAGGGCTAATGTGGACTTTCAATTTTATTTTTTTTTAATAAAACCATCAGGAGGATTTGCTGAATATATATGTGATTAATATAAAAGTGTGAATTTTCAAATAAGAAATGATACATTCTGTCTGCAAAGCAGCAAAATGCTGGATATATGTCAGGATTGCCTCGCTTGATTTAGTAGTAGGCCTAAAGCTAATTAAAATAAACTACAAAAGGGACCTCAAAACTGAATTAGTCTGTGATTTATGAACTGAATGTCACGGACACTGCTTGTTGCAGGGGAAGTGGAAGAGGTATTAATTGCTTAACTAATTTATAATCTCATTCTTTAACATGATGTTCATCCAGCCTCTAAACGAAACCAGAGTTTCAGAAGAAAAAAAAGACAACAAAAGAGCTCTTTTAGAAATAATGAACATATTTGACTTTTTAAATGTTTGTTATATATCACTGCAATATCCCAACTGTGATATTCCCCTCCAAACAAAAGAGCAAATTTTAATGTAACACAGTCTAAAAGAGGTGTGGCAAGAGTAGGGGAATCTGAATCAGTTCTGAAGATCAATGTAACGGGAGGCCTGATCCAGCCAGAAGAGTCACCAAACACAAAATCTGCCTGCAAGGGGTCAGCTGCATGGGCAGATCTCAGGATATTTGCTTTATCAGGCAGATTCTCTACCTTTTTTAAGGTTATGTTCACAAGTTCACTTGTCTCGTACAGATTCGCCCAGGCTGTAGTTCGGTGGGTAAGTAAATTCAACAAATACAGTCTCATAAGTGTGTTTAAAAATAAGCACCTCCTGAGTCCGTAAATTTCTTACCAAAATATCCTGCTGCAATTAAAAGTCAGTCTCAGTGCTTCAGGAAGAGTGTTTATTAGCAGTGCCTAAACAAACTTCCTCAGATTGTCTCATTTTAGCCGTCAGTGCATCTTCGTGCTCTCACCACTGATCTCAGATTAATTCTCAGTTTACGACAGACAGGAATTTCCCTAATTCTCTTTAAAAGTGGAGGGCTGGTAAAGACAAGACATGCAACTTCAGATGAAGTCACAGTGGTGTTGCTAAAAGGTCCCTGTACCCTGGTTCTCCTTTTCAGGCAGTGGCTGAGGCCAGATGCTCCACAGAAAGGTAGATGTAATATTAACACAATGTATATTCATGTCACAGTATATCCTGCTTTTCAGCAGCCCCAAGCTTCCTTTTTAAATATTCTTTCCAAGCCCGTTTCTGCCCTTCATCACAGCAAAACCTATGAAATAAACCCACTGTAATTGCTGTGCTTATAGAAAATGAAAATAGAAAATGTTTTGTGCACAAAGTGGGTGGGTAAAGCAAAGGTCAGTGTGATGATAAAATAAGGACATGAAAACATGCTTACAACGCTGCAACATTTTAAATACTTGTGATTTTAAAAAATACTGTATTTCCTTTCATCCTAAAATTTTTCACAAATCCCATTTTTAAGTAAGCCTTAAAAACGTTCCAAATGAGAAGCTTCTAACTTTTTAATGATCAAAAAGAACACTCCTTTGTGTGAATACACTGAATTTCCGACATTCATTGCCAAACAGCTGATCAAATTTCCATTAAACCTTCTCACAGGGCCTTACACACACAGGCTGTGGGCTGAGATTGATCATAATGTATTCGGTGTCCCAATAATAAAAGGGAAAATCAGCAGTAATACAGCAGGACTTTGAACAAGTAAAATTATAAGCGAGTAACAGGGAGATATGTTTTTTCCGCAGCAGAGGCAGCACTCAGTGCATCCCCTGAGGCACAAAGTCTGCCAGCCCGCTGTGACTGCTCCGCTGACGACCCCGAGCGCTGTTCTTACTTACAACTTAGCGAGTGACAACTCGCAAAAGAGCTCCGAAGATCGGCTGTGCTGCCACAGGAACTCACCTGCTCCCGAGCTTTGTATTCCAGCGGCATTCTGTGTTCCTTGCCCAGAGCGGCTGCCGAGTTCAGGACGTGTTTTAGGGAAGCGCTTGTTGTCGATTCCAGCTCGCTCTCGTCATCGCCAGCGTGAGCAAACTAGAAAATAATGATTATGACCCTTTAAAATAAAAGCCAACTGACCCCCACCCCCAAATCAATCTGATCAGAAATGTGGGCGAAATGGTATTTTCCCATTTATTTCTTATTACTTGGATTGCAGCAGCACCTAGTGGCGTCTGGAAAAATGGGGAGTCTGCTACACACACAACACAAACCCTACTAATAAAGACCTTCGGGCGTAGATAAAATAACCAGACAAGAATTTTAGGAACCTTCAAGACAAAAATGTCGAGGAACTTTCTGAAAACTGTTTATACAGCAATACCCACCAAGGAAAACAACGACCTTTTCCGCCCCCCTCCCATGCTGCTCCTACTGTTGTACAAGTTTGGAAGCACAAAAGTTTTTGGGAACAGCTCAACCAAACGTCAGGCCAAAGAGCTCAGAGAGTGAGGAACAGCCTGTGCCAGGAATGTCACAGTGCCCTGGGATGCCAAGATGCCCCAGCCCAGCGTTTCCGATGGGATCACAGTGTTCTCCTGGAGGCGAGAACTGAGGCAAACCTTGGCTGGAGCTCTCCAGAAGAGAAGCAAAATCAGCCAGGGCTAACTATCAAATAAGAGACCTCCAGCATTGCTGGAAAACGAAAAAAATCCAGCCAGGGTTAGTTAGCAAATCAGAACTTTTGCACGCTTCCTCTGAATACCTAGGACACTCTTTCCTTATAAACCTCGGGAACGAGCAGACTCACTTCTGGCTAAAGGACAAAGTTCACCCTTAGCACGGCGCTTTTTTGAGAGTTTAAGGATAAAGAAGCCCCGTGGGGACACGGGGGCTGCTGCCCGGCCCTACCCAGTCGCCAGCGCGCCGCTCGCTGGGCCGCCCGCAGCCGTCCTCAGACATGGCTCGGTGTCACTGCCAGCCCCGCACACCCTGCCAGGGCCGCCGCGGCTCCTTGGAGACCCGCTCGCAGAGCCCGGGGTGTGCAGAACCCTCCCTCCGCTGTGACCTCAGAGCGTCCCCGGGGCTTCTGTGAGATCCGCACAACCAAAAGCAACGCTGGGCAACTGCCCACGTGCTGCAGGGAAGGGCTCTCCCTCCCCTGTGACCCCAGAGCGTCCCCGGGGCTTCTGTGAGATCCGCACAACCAAAAGCAACGCTGGGCAACTGCCCACGTGCTGCAGGGAAGGGCTCTCCCTCCCCTGTGACCCCAGAGCTTCCCCGGGGCTTCTGTGAGATCCGCACAACCAAAAGCAACGCTGGGCAACTGCCCACGTGCTGCAGGGAAGGGCTCTCCCTCCCCTGTGACCCCAGAGCTTCCCCGGGGCTTCTGTGAGATCCGCACAACCAAAAGCAACGCTGCTCTTGCCTGTTGCTGTCTGTGCTGCAGGGAAGGGGGAAATAACAGCTCGCCAAAGGATTGAATGTTAACTACAAATCGGTTCTGCACAATCACTTCAAAGACACTTTACAGCCTGAATAGGAACGCGTGGGGAAAGGAGAGTTGTTTTTGAGGAAAACCCCAAGGACGTTAGGGATAGAATTTTTAAGATGTAACTTCCTGCTCTTTTGAAAATGGCTTTACACATACTCACATCTTAACTGAACACACACCAATATATACAGAAAACCCGGCTGCGTCTTACTATTTTTTTTGCTTTTGAGTTTGAGCGCTGACTTGGAAACATCCCAGCTATTTAACGGCCAGCACACTCGGCCAGTGTAGCACAAACCAAGACTTTGCCTCCTTGGCCTTGACAGACTGTAAAGAAGATGACACTTGTGTCCTTTTTGGCTTCAAACTGACAGGGACTAGGTTTAGATGGGATATTAGGAAGGAATTGCTCCCTGGGAGGGTGGCAGGCCCTGGCACAGGGTGCCCAGAGCAGCTGTGGCTGCCCCTGGTTCCCTGGCAGTGCCCAAGGCCAGGTTGGATGGGGCTTGGAGCAGCCTGGGACAGTGGAAGGTGTCCCTGCCATGGCAGGGGGTGGCACTGGATGATCTTAAGGTCCCTTCCAGCCCAAACCATTCTGTGATTCCATGATCTATATATACGTGTGCATGTATATATATATATAAAGATGTATGTGGCTATAGATAGATACAGATGTAATTTAAGAGGCAGTCAGCGTTTGTACTCCCTGACCTGTCACAAACTGTACTGCCTCTTGTGGTTCAGAAAATGAGGAATACAATCTACAGGGAAAATAATAGATATAAAAAATCCCATGGGCACTATTTGGGCATTACTTTCTTGCGGAGGCCATCACACCTTAGCTTTTGTCGAACTCAGTGTACAAGCAGAGGGCAGGACACTGCAATGTTTAATCCTCTCCCATGCTGAGGTACCCCATCATTTTCACTTGTTTCATTAAGGTCCCAGTTATCCAGGGAAGCCAAACCTGCCTAGAGAAAAGGAGGCTCGGGAAGGCCCTTCTGGCTCAGCTGTGAACGGCCCCAAGCTGTGCCAGGGGAGGTCTAGATTGGAGATTAGGGAAAATTTATTCACGGAAAAGGTGGTCAAGAATTGGAGGGGCTGCCCAAGGAGGTGGTGGAGTCCCATCTCTGGAGGTGTTTAAGGAACGACTGGACGTGACACTCAGAGCTCTGGTGTAACTCACAGGGCAGGGATCGGGCACAGGTTGGCCGTGTGTTCTTTCAACCTCAACCACTCTCTGATCCCTCTGGGAGCGGCACGCCCGCCCCTCACGGAGCCGCCGCCGCCTCCCGCCCCTCACGGAGCCGGCGCCGCCCTCAGAGCCCGCCCTTCCCGCGCCTTCTCGAAAAGTCTCGCGAGAGGCGGCGGTGCCCGGCCGGACGCCCCCGGGAAGCGGCTCCGCTCCCGCTGCCCCTTCCCGGCTCCAGCCCCGCTCCATCCCAGCTCCGTTCCCGGACCATGGAGGAGCCCTGCGGCGCGGGCGCCGCTGCCCCGCTGAGGGGAGACGCCGAGGAGCCCAAGCAGGTGAGCGGCGCTGAGCGGGGGCCGTGGTACGTGAGGTAGCGGGGCTGAGGGGGTCGAGCCGTGGCTACAGACACAGCCCCCAGTGGTGTTTTAATTGAAGCGGTGTTTTTGATCCTCTTTCCAGTTTGTCAGGGCCGGAGTGCGGTAGGGAACATGCTAATTATGATTAAGCGTTAATTGCGAGCAGTGTTGCTGTTGTTATGCCTAAGTGCATCGCATTTACGTAAGTGGTGTCCTGTGGAGCTGTTTTTCCCTCGACATGTGGTAGTTCAAAGCTCCTCACACACGAGTGACAGCTGCGTGTTTTGCTGTGTTTGAAAAGAAAAAGGCAGACACGAGGCTTATATGTTTATTATTATTTGTTAAGGCAGAAGCGCGTTTAGCTGTAATGTTGGTGTTAGTGGTAATGTTGCTCTTAGCAAACACTTGGTGTTAACAAACACCTACTTTCGCAAGCTTCAGTGGGAGTCGTGTGTTCGTTTTGTGCTTTCTGACTGATTTTGTGCTGTGTGGGCAGCTGACCTTGGTGGCACTTCCTTCTCGTACCTCAGTGTGCCCAGGTGGGCAGGAAGGCCACTGTCACCTGCTTGGATCAGCCACAGTGTGGCCACAGGACCAGGGCAGTGATTGTCCCCCTGTGCTGGGCACTGCTGAGCTCCGGCCTCGAATTCTGGGATTGGTTCTGGGGCTGTTATGTCGAGGAAGACATGGAGGGGCTGGAGCATGTCCAGGGAAGGGAACGGGGCTGGGAAGGGGCTGGACCCCCAGGAGCGGCTGAGGGAGCTGGGAAAGGGGCTCAGCTTGGAGAAAAGGAGGCTCAGGGGGGACCTTGTGGCTTTGCACAACTCCCTGAGATGGCAGCTGGGGGGTTCGGGCTCTGGGAACAGGGACAGGATGAGAGAAAACCACCTCAAGCTGTGCCAGGGAAGGCTCAGATTGGATACCAGGAAGAATTCCTTCATGGAAATGGTTGTCAAGCATTGGAACAGGCTGTCCAGGGCAGCGGTGGAGTCCCCATCCATGGAGGTGTCCAAAGAAAGACTGGATGTGGCACTCAGTGCTCTGGTCTGGGTGACAAGGTGGTAATCCATCACAGGTTGGACTTGATGATCTTAGAGGTCTCTTCCAACCTAAATGATTCTGTGATGATTCCTAAAGTGAAGCTTATGCTTGACACAAATTGGAATTGGGATAACTGGAAAAGTGTATGTGCTGGAGAAAGGCAGGTGAATACAGGACTGTATTTTGCTCACTTACCATTAAAAATAGCTTATCATAGAGCAAGCCCGATAATGTTAATTGCCAACACTTCATAAATAATTTCTCTCTGGAAACCAGGGGTCGGTGTTGTTCCTTGGAGGCAATGAGGTGAAGAGCAGTGCTGTGGTGAAATACTCCTCAGCCCCTCCACAAGCAGCCTTTGCCCGTCTGCAGGAGAAAACAGACCTGAAGCTGCCTCCTGCCAACTGGCTAAGGGAAAGTGCCAAGCTGGGACCAGCAGGGACAACCATTCTGGGCAACAGCAAAAAAAGTAAACCTTTCTCAAGGTAAATAACAGCAGCCCCTATATTTTTCCAGCCCTTTAAGAATAATTCTGATTGTGAACTTGGATCCTATGTAATTGAAAGTAAAAAGTACAGGTTTTACCATAGCAACTGCATATTGCTTTGTCTTAACCATTCTCCCTCTACGTTTTCATCTTCATTTCTTGCTTCTATGCTCTGATCTTGTCCTCTTTGTAAATGACTCATGGTGGTGATTATTACTTTGCTCACGTGCATGTTGACACCTTGCCTCAGACAGCCAAACTGACTTTTTGTTCGGCCCTGGTTGGCCCAAATCAAACAGGGCTGGTTCAGCCAGCCCTTCAGCTTTTGATAACAGGTGAAAATGGAACATGTGCTTCCCCTTTCCAGCCAATTTATAGCTCTTCTGGATCTTTAGAAGCTGGACCTGACTAATGGCAAAGGAAATTTCGTGTTTATAGCAGGATGTCATATTTATATCACGCTATAGGTGAAATGAGGGGCACACCCAAAAAGCAGTGCTACCTTCCAGTGTGAATATTTGCTAAATTGTTGAATGAGTTGAGCTCAGAGTGTTCATAAACAGGAGCCTCAAATCCTGTGCTGAACAAGCAAATTCACACCAAGTCAGCCAGTCAGTGAAATTTAACATTTTGTGCAGGGTCTGTGTTTACATCCTCATCATCTCTTTTAGGAGCTGTACTTTTTGGAGCAGAGTCACATGTTTTTCAGGGCTTTATGAATTCTTCATGTTTATTTTAGATACTGTGTTTGTCAAATAGAGGCTGGCAGTTTAACCTCTTTCTCTAGCATCAGTATTAAAAAGCTGAGAATGAAAGTATAACTTGCACATCATGTATGTTTTGGATTATAGTAGTATCTGGATTTGTTTTAAAGAATGATCTGTACATTGAAATATTCTAACTTAAGTACCTTGTAATTTCCTTAATGAGGGTGGAGGAAGAGACAATGTGTCTGTTACAACATGTAGGGCAGTTCTGGAAAACGTGAATAAGAGGTAAAATTAAATTACAGCTACTAAAATTAAAGTCTTTAACATGTTTAATGCCTTAAGGAGAAGCTCCTTGAAGAACTCTTATTTTCAATGTTAAAAAGAATCCTTCATTTTCTCTGATTTTTCTTGATTTGAACAAAACTTTAAGTGTTTTAAATGTCCTGAAATTAGATCTAAGCACTTTCAAAGATATTTTTGAAAAACAGAGAATATGAAGATGAAATTACTTTGTTAATTTTAGGTCTCATTACACTTGGTGATGTTTAGCTGTTTTTTTTTTTATGAAACCTTTCAAGGATTTAATAGATATAAAAGCCAAGTCTGTAATGTCACACTGGAACTGTCTTAACTTGTAATATTTTTTAAAATAGCTTTGGGATGGCCTATGACTTCATTGACTCAGTTGGAAATGATGTGGATGTCGTGTCTGATTCAGAGGTATGGACACAAATTCTCTCATTCAAATTCTTACATTGCCTAAACTTTTATTTTAGGATACTGCCATGGCTTCTGGCAGCTTTGTGTCCTTTGGGGAAAAGGAAAGATCCCTTAATGAATCACAGATCACCAAGTAAGGGAGTTGTGATCACTGAATAAGAAATGTAGAGAGAAAATCATATTTCCTCTGGAGTTCTATAAATAATCTGCAGCTAAAGTATGCAGTTTAGTGAACGCAGCACATCGGTCTTGAAGGGTTGTTGTCTTGTGTGTTTGAAATCAGTCATTTTGATGTAAACTGTTACTCTCAAGATGGTTTTTACTATTCTTATCTAGAAGAGAGAGCTCCCCTCGAACTTCTTCTTTCCTTTGATTTTTGTCAGCTCTTTTGGTGCCGGTAATATCTGTAGAATTCAGATGAGGCTACTCAGAAGAGGAAGCGCACACACTCACATACTGTGTTAATATTTGTCAGATTTGTATTCAGACTTAGATCTCTGTCTGGATCGCTCTGGACACCTGACAAAGCATTGGTATTCCTGCTGTGAAAATAAAGGTTTACAATCCAAACCATCCACTTGCATATTTTTGTCATTTTTGTTGGTACCTGGTCATGGTGAGCCAATCAGAGAAATTGTTTAGGCCAAGTGTGTGGTTTCTGCCAAGGCCTTGCTCTGTTTATCGCTGTCATTTGCATTCTCTGACCTCAGCAAATGCACTTGCTTGTGGAATGGTTTCAGAATCCCTGGCACTGTCAGGTTTCCTTTGACCATGTGTGCTGGTTTGGGCTGGGGTAGAGTTAATTTTCTTCCCAGTGGCTGGTCAGGGACTGTTTTGGGACTGTCCTGAGCACAGGTTGATAATACAGAGATGTTTTTGTTGTTGCTGAGCACATCTTACACAGAGCTAAGGCCTTCCCTGCTTCTCATCCAGCCATGCTGGCAAGGGGGTGGGAGTGCATGGAAACCTGGGCAGTGACACAGCTGAGACAGGTGACCCTGACTGACCAGAGGGGGCTGGGGGGAGGAAGAAGGAAGGGGGGATGTTTGGAGTGATGGAATTTAGACTTGGAGTCTCCCCAAGTCACTGTTACACGTGATGGGGCCTTAGTTTCCTGAGAATTGTCTTCCAATGCAGCATAATTATATTGAATATTCTCTCTTTTCACTTTTCTTCTGCAAGAACATCAAAAAACTCCTGAAGATCCCTTACAGCAAGTCCCACGTGAGCATGGCAGTGCACAGAATTGGGAGGACACTCCTGTTGGATGAGCTGGATATCCAGGAACTCTTCATGAGATCCTCTCAGGTGAACCGCTTGGTTCTTGATAACTGTGGCATGTGGCAGATGCATTAATTCAGGAATAAAGCAGCCAGCAAGGAAATTCCTGAGGGTGATATGTGGGTGCCAAAGGTGCTCTGTTCTGCTGTAGTTTACCCACAAACTACAGCTGATGTCCTGTGTTTATTGTATTGTAGAGTTAGTATTCTGTGTCTCACTTTTGTGTAATTCAGTGTTGCTATACCATTGGATGGATTTTATTATCAATATGTATTTCTTACTATGTAGCCTCTTATATATCTGATTTTCTAATTAGGTCAAATTTTCAGTAAGAACATAACTTCCCTAGAAGCTGTATTGTCAATTAATGACCAATTCAGAACTTCAGCTCTGAAGTTATTTTCTGGGTTTCTTCTTGTGGATGAGTATTTGTAAGTTTATAAAGCACTTGGTTGACTTTGCAGATGCTTCTTGATATTAATTTCATATTTCTTCTGTTGCTTAGACAGGGGACTGGACGTGGCTGAAGGAGTTTTATCAAAGGCTGATTGACCAGAAGTGGCAAAGAAAAAAGAAGAGTAAAGAACATTGGTACCAGAAGGCAATACTTTCTAAATTTTTGTATTACAGGTAACCTTTTGTCTGCATGAAACTTGAATTCTGCACCACTTACTTCTGCCTGGTTTTTTGTCTTGAAGTGAATGTTAAAATTCCATTATGGTCTGTCTTATTTACTGCTTTCTCCTTATGCAGAGGGAATTGAGGGATGAGGTCAGGAAATAACATGAAATGTTTTCACTGAAATGGAAGTATTTCTCTTTAAAATTGAAATACTAAAGAATAAAATAAACAGCATGACTTAATTAACTGCGTATCAGCCAAGTCATTTGCTGGCAAGGGTGCATCAAACATAACAACTCTAAAAATGGATCTGTTTGCATCTTGTCAGCTGAACTTGTAAATGTTTCCTTGTCAGCATTAATGGAGATGGAGCTGCTCAGCCTGTTCCTTCCACTTCCAAGCAGCACCAGGAGGGTCCTGTTGCAGGTGAGAGTGATGAAGCAGGAAGGGCCTCCTGGCCAGCTCCTTTTGAAATGCCTTCCTCGCTATCTGAAGATCCAGGTGCCTCTAACCAGGTTGGTGTGGAGAATGTTCTACGTGGCACCGCAGTGTTTGTAGGGCCACAGATGCTCAGAGGTTCTCAGAGGTGCTGCTGCAGCTCCCTTTGCTGAAAGAGCTGAGCTAGGGCGTGAGGAGAACTTGGCAGTAGGTGCAGTTCCAGCTTTTGCCCGTGGTTCAGAGCTCCAAATTTCAGATACTTGTTCTGTCACTGTAATGTTAAATTGTGATTTATCCCAGCATCTTTGAGAAACAAAGCCTTTGGCCAAGAGTAGTCATCAATGCCTTTACCTAAAAGTAGGAAAATCCTCATAATCAGAAGATGTGTTTGGAAGCTTAAAGTTCTGGCCTTTCTTTTTAGATCTGCCATTAAAATCCATCTTTTGGTAGCCTTGAATTTATTAATTGAAGAGGAAAATTAAAATTTCTGAAAAGGGAAAACAGTTAAGCAATGCTCAGAAATGCTTGCCGCGAGATTACACAAGTGAAAGGGGAGATGTTTACAGCAATTATGCAACAAACTATGATTAGTATCAGGCCCTAATTCAGGGTTTCTATTCTGGCTAAACTTATTTATGAAAACTGTTAATTCCTGTGGCTTTTGCGAGTAACATAAAACAAAAATTGATTAAATTTTGGAGAGGTTGAAAGATCAGGTTGCATTAATATAATAATGATGCTGCAGTTGTGCTTGCACAGGATTAAAACTGCTCTGCCAGATTTAGGGAGTTCCTCACCTACATTGTCCATAAAATTGTAACTGCATGTGTTGTGTGAAGGGGAGAAACACTTCAGTGCTTGAAAGCTTTTAGAAAAAGGACTCCTTCTCTCTTCCACCCTCTTGAGGAACCATTGCCCAATTCAGCAGACTGTTCATGATAAAGCAGCTGTTGTGCATTTGTACAGTGCCATTTTCTTCAGTTTATAAATAAACCGGCAGGATAGAGGTTCTGCTTCTGGACACTGATAATCTGGTGTTGACCCTGGGTTAATAAGGAGCTCCTATAAATACTTCCTGGTTTCTTCCCAGAGCCTGTGAGAATATACAAAGTACAACATTTTGGCACTAACTATAGAAAAGAAGCATTCTAGTCACTGCCTAGAGGCTTTTTGTAGTTGAATGCATATTTATTTAAAGATGTTGGAGGTAAAGGTTTTTCCCTTACATGCTTTTGTTGTTCATATGTTTTTTAATGGCCTGACTTGACTCAGCAGCAGAATCACTCCTTATCCTTGTGCTTTCCACAGGGAAATGTGCCTCTTGAACCCTCATATCTAGTGGGGCACGTGGCCTCAGCCCCCAAAGAACAAAACCTGACTCCTTTGTTCAATGACGGGGAGAACAGGCAGGTATGCTTTACGTGAGAGCTGAACCCCCAGGGTAAACCAGCGCCTCTGAGCTGGGCCTGAACTGGAAGCAAGGGCAAACCTCAGTCCCTGTAGCAGTAGCTGTTGTGGCATCTGCAAATTTAAGTTCCCGTGAACGCGCAGCTGGGTTCGGCACGTGCTGGCTTTTATTTGCTGCTTTGGCTTCTTGCTGTCTCATAATTCCACAAAATGTCATGGAGAGTAAGTGTTACACCACTGATTACAGGCCAGTTCTGTTTTCTCTTCATGAAGGGACTTAAAAATGACTTTGTTCGTAATATCCTGTGGACCTTTGAAGATATCCACATGTTGGTGGGATCAAATATGCCGATATTTGGAGGTGGGAGATACCCTGCTGTGAGCCTGCGTCTCAGGTGAGCTTGGAAGTTCATAGATATTATTTATACCAGCCTTGACTGATCTGCTGCTCCGCTTCCTAGTTAGCTATCTGCATTTTTTGCTATTTTTATAAAAGAGGGCAGTAATATTTCTCCTCCTGGGAGTCTGAATTTCGGTGACTGCTTGTTGGGCATAAGCACTTTAAATGTTAAGCTGAGCTGTAAGACAGAACTGTTCCAGTCCCAATTTAATGTCAATCCCTTCATTACCAGTCTTCCTGTTCCTGCCTGTACATAGGCCAAGAATGAGCAAAATCGTGAAGCTCATTTGGTGTATTTGGTGTATTTGGTATATCTTTTTAAGACCCATTTAGGAATTAACAGTACCGTGCTCGGCAAGGAATTTTGGAAGGTCTGGGAGAAGGTTTGGGCTATAATTAGTTGCAGCTAAAGGTGCTATTCCTTTAGAACTTCTGAAGTACTTATTATCTTGGTAATAGTGTGACATCTGAAGCCTGCTAAATGTGGGCAAAAACTCTAAACTGCTGATGGAATCTTGCTTTGGAGAGATCAGCCCATCTGTTTTGATACAACTCATACGAATTCACAAATAATTGTTTTGGTATTCATCCACTGTCAGGTGACTTAAACTGAAATCCTATTAGTAAACAGCCCTAATATTTCCTGAAGGGTAAACAAAGATTTAAATAACACTAGAAATATTTTGGTTTAGGGATAACAACAAGCCAATAAATGTGCTAACAGGAATTGACTATTGGTTGGACAACTTAATATGCAACGTTCCAGAGCTTGTGATGTGCTTTCATGTCAATGGAATTGTTCAGGTAAGTCTGGCTCCTTGCATTATGCCTTAATATAATAATTCATTCTTCACTTTCTGAAATTGCCTCAGTTATAACAGATCCTTCACACTGTTCTGAGAAAAGATGACAAAAATCCTGTGTTGCAGAATGAGAAGCATCTTAGACAGCTTGCAGCAATCATCTAAAAATAGTGTGTTCCCTCTTCCCCTCCCTTTCATGCATGCAAGATTCCTTCTTCCCCGATGTTTGAGTGAAGGCAAAAATGAAAAATGCAACAGCAGAAGTCAGTTTCTTACATGTTGAAATCTGCAGTGTTCCCTTGCCAAGACAGATGCAAGCTTTTGAATGTTTGTTTATGCTATTTTACTGTAGACAATCTGTGTTTCTGTTCTACCTGGGAGCCTGGAGTTGTTTCCTAAGCAGGCTAGGTTTCATTGAAGTAATAGATGTTGTACCTTCTCCCCCTTTTGGCTAGGTTTCATTGAAGTAATAGATGTTGTACCTTCTCCCCCTTTTTTCCTCATCTTTTGTTCTCCATTCACCATGTTTGTGACAGAAATGGATCCCTCTTAAAGCTTTGATTGAGTAGTGTAGTCAGGATGTGCTTGCTTAAAGTAAATCATAGAAATTAACTCAATTTATCATAATAGCAGCCTTTGTTTCTTTTAGCTGTTGATAGAGACACTGATAGATTAATTTTGGTATCACAAAACCCTCCTAAGCTTGAGCTTGAATTTCTGTTCTTTGCAGAAATATGAAATGATCAAGACTGAAGATATTCCCAATTTGGAAAACTCTAATTTTTCTACCAAAGTGATAAAAGATATCGCTCAAAATATCTTATCTTTTCTGAAATCAAATTGCACCAAAGAAGGCCATACCTATTGGCTGTTTAAAGGTAAGAAGGTTTAGGTCAGTTTGAAAAGATTGATGGTAGTGTGATGTTGATTAATGAAAGATTTTCCTTTCCAGCAAGTGGGAGTGACATAGTGAAGCTCTACGACCTCACCACACTTTGTGAAGAGACTGAGGACAAATACCAAAACCCTTTTACAATGCCAGTGGCAATTCTGCTGTACAAGTGAGTTTTTATCATTTTTGTTGCAATACTTAGTTCTTGGTGCAGTTCTATGTAGAACAAAGACCAAAAATTGTGATCAAATGGCAATCAGACACAAACTTGCTAAATCTCAGTCCCACTAGATCAAAACAGGCTTTCTTCTTTTCACCATTTCTCAATGTAAACTCTTTTGCTGATAAAGTCTTGTAGACCCATCAGAAAGTTTGGAAGATCTGCAGTTGTAAAATATCATTTAAAGCTTCTTTTTTTCCTAGCACAAAGAAATTATCCAGGGATTTCACTGTTTTGTTCAACTTTCTCTTAGAGTTGCTTGCAATATGATGCTGAAGAAAAACCAGAACAAGAAACACTATGGCACAATCAGAACATTGCTCCTGAATTGTCTGAAGTTGTTGGACAATGGCAGGCATCCTCAAGTAAGAATTCAATGTTTTCTTGCACTTTTGTGTCAACATAACAGAAATGCTGTAATCATAATAAACCTGGTAATAAGTAGTGTGCTGCTTCTTCCTCCTAAGGGAGAGAATTTAAATTTATAAACCAACTTAAAAATTGATTTTATTTTTAAAGAATCCCCATGCTCTTTTTTAAATTAGTATTTTTTGCTGCCCCTCATTGCTGCACAAGTCTTCTGTCCTGCTCTAGAAAGGAACTTCTCATTACATTCGCTCTGTTGTTCTTGCTGCCAGAGAGCCCTCTGGGAGCAGATCCTGGATAAAAAGTGCAAAATGTGAATATATGAACATTTTTACTCTGAAAGTGGCTGAAAACTGGGACAGGCCAAGCAGAGAAGTTGTAGTGTCCATCCTTTCAGATACTCAAAGCCCGGCTGGACACAGTTCTGAGCAACCCGCCTTGAGAAGTGAGTTGGGCTAGAGAGTCTCTAAATTATTTAGGTTTAAGTTGTTTTCAATTGAAAATGAATCCCAAAAATGTGATGTGAAAAATCTGAATCATATTTAGGATGGATTACAAGAGGAGACATGGTACACATGAAACTACTAAGAGTGTAAAATCCTTCTGGAGTTGTGAGAGGTTTTCAAAATCCTAATGGAATCTCTTCAGTTTTGATTTTTTTGGTTTTTTTTTTTTTTTTGCTTGCATAAGATCCTTGCGTTGTCTCGTGTGATCTGCAAGCTGTTAGAACAGGCAGTACTTGTTCTTTACCAGTTGGTTTTTATTCTCTTCTAAACTTGATCAGCTTGGATCCTTTTCTCTTCCAGGCAGCTTGCTCAGGCTGTATTTACAGGTTATCAAACACCTCTTTGCATATCCTCTGTACTCCTTCTTCTAAGATAATTTATATTCTTGCCTCTCAAAAAAGAATTTAACTTGAGAGTGAATCATTTTTTTCTCTTCTTTGCAAAGATTATTGCTTCAGCAAACTACATGTTATCAGAGCTTTTTCAGCTGGACGAACCTAAAAAAGAAGACAGTGCAGACTTCCCTATAAATGGAAATTCTGATGAAAGTTACAGCGAGGAAGAGGAAGAGATGCCGGACAGTGACGAAAATGGTTCTTACAGCAACAGTTCTGATCCCCCAGATGACAATAAAGCAGTGGCAATAATCAAATCTGTTGGGGAGTTGTCAGTACCAGAAAAGTACAAGTCTGTGCATCGAATACGTGTAAGTGACACTGGGGGATTTTTAAGGGTTTTCCGGGATGATTCAGCTCATGGGACAAAGTGAAATTCATTTCTCTGGAAGTTCTGCCTTCAGATTAAGTGAAGTGGGCAAAGAAACACTTCATAAGCTGCTCATAAAATCTGAGATGTTTGAATTTTACAGTAGAGCAGGCTTCATGTAGATTTTTCCTTACCATATTCCACTTTGTCTTGATGTTACCTCTCATTTGCGCCTTCTGGCCAGTAATTTTCCTATTTCCTGTGTTGACCATTTCTTCTCTTCCCTCCCTGGTGCCCCAATGAAGCCCAGCTGTGCATTCCCTGTCTGCCACGGCACCGAGGAGCGCTGCAGGCTGGTGCTCAACCACGTCCTGGAGGTGAGTTCACTGCCAGCTTCCTAAAGATGCTTCAGCCCCCACCCAGTTCTTCATCTGCTCTGTGTTTACTAAATACTGCTCTCAAGGTGCATGAAATGATTTCTCCTTTTTGCAGGGTTTGAAGTCTGTTGACAGCAGTGTTAAAAAAGAGGGTGATCTTCCTGCAGCTGACCCCAGCACTCCAATCCCGTTGAAATATGAGGATGAATCCACCAGTGGTGGTCCTGAGTCTCTGGAAAAACAGATGGCCTTATTTCTAGACAAAAGTAAGTTGTATTGTTGTGCAAATAAGACCTTTCCAGTGCCAACACAAGCTGCTGCTACTTTATTTTGATTGTCAAAACAGTGTTTAAATCACTAATTACACCATTGCCTAAGGAAAAGTGCACTGAAAATTGGAGAACAGTCTGTTCCTTTTTAAATATGAAAAGGGAAACTCATTTGAGTTATTCTGCATAGCAAAGACTCTTTCATTAGTCAACACATGATTTTACTGGACCCTATTTAGATGTGGCTTTCAGATGGCTTCCATAAGGGCTTGGTATTTTGAGGTTTGGTATGTGGAGCACCGTAAGTTTTGTGGGTTGTTTTAAAAACAGTCTTAATTTCTGTGTGTGTGTGTGTGTGTGTGTGACCTGGATGTTTTCTGGAAGAATTTCTCCCTTCTGGCAGGTCTTGCCTCTACCTTATGCTTGGTACTTGGAATTGCAAATAAAATGTTAACAAGGATTTGTTTTTTTCTTGTACCTCTGCAATTACGAAAGGAAGCAGCAAATGACAGATGTTTTGTTTGCTTCAATGCTCAAACTCCAGAAGTTTCAGACTACAGTCTCTCTATTTTATTTTGTTCTGGAGTGACACAAAAAGTTCCAGGAAAGACTTTTTGTTTGAAAGTAGCAGGGTTCTCTGCAGGGCAGGGAGCCCTGTTAAGCGCAGCTCAGAAAGATATTTGTCTTGCCTACTTTGGCAATTCTTTATTCTTTCCTTTTGCCTCCCTTCTCCCTTTGAAAAACCTCTGAATAAGAAGCCAGGTCAGTTTTGAGTTACTCACACTCACACAGATTCCTGGATCTGTGTTTGAGTCCATCTCTGAAGCAGCAGCATTGTTACTTGTTCACTTGGGTTTCCCAGTGCATGGGTTTGTTTTCTGTGATGTGAATGATGTATTTTCTCTGCCACATGTACATATTTATATACATATGGAAAGGATAAGTGCTCTAAATTCTGGAATTTCTAACTTGTATGGATACAGGGTATGTGCAGCGTGTGTGTCTGTGGCTGGGTGGGGGTGTTACTGTTTTAGATTTGTCTTTGCCTGAATAGAACATGTAGTGCTTAAGAATTGATTATATTTACTTACTGTATGTTTATATATTGTTGTAAGATAGTGGGTTTACAAGTCAGGCCTTGTAAATCCACCTTAAGCAAGAGACTCTTTTCTGTGTGCAAATAGGGCAAAATTCTGTCCTTTGGTAGGGGCAGGCCTTAAATCAGGAACAGTGACCTGTTCTTTCTGGTTCCATGACCACTGCAGCATCAAAGAAAAGCTTCAAAATCTTGTGCAGAGGATATCTTGAAATGAGTGTGAGAAAGTCCTTGGTTTTCCTTGTGGGAAGGACCAGGTTATCCAGGTTCTTGTGTGCTGGAGGCTAAACCCACACATGGAAGCTTTCTCACGGAGACTGTTCATACAGAAACTGAGCATTTACCTTAAGGATTTGGTGAAGAACATGACAAATTCTGCCTGTGGCTTTCTCATTCTTTTCTACTGCTCCCTAAGAGAGTAGTGTTGGCCTCTGCCCGTGTGTTTCACAAGCTGTTGGCGGTCAGAGAGGTCACCTGCACTGTCCCTGTCCCACGGGATCCCAGCATCCTGCTGTCGGGGCACTGCATGGAAAAGTGCCATGCACTGGGTCTGTTCTGCAGGTGATAAATGGCGTGGCAGACAAGCTGGCAGAACTCTGCCCGTGCAGGGCTGTGATCAGGCAGCTCCCGTTCTGCCTGTGCCAACGGAGTCGTGTCCAACCTCTGGCATACGTTACAGAGGGGAGATTCACTGACGAGCTTCTGCTCCTCTTACAGTGGGCTCCTTCCAGAAGGGGAAGCATTCCAGTCAGTCAGGGATGATTCCTGGGTCGTGGCAATATAAGATGAAACTCCAGCTCATCCTGAAATCATCAAGAGCTTACTATGTCCTATCTGATGCTGCTATGATCCTGCAGAAATACGGGCGAGCGCTGCGATACATCAAGCTGGCCTTGCAGTGCCACGGTGAGTTCCTTAAATGGGTTTGTCACCTGTGCCACTGCCTGGAGATACCTGTCCCCACATCAGACACTGCTGTGCATGATTTCTCCCAGTGGTGGGCAGTGACAAGTCCGACAGGCGTGTGTTTAACTAAACTCGGCGTCCAGCTCGGTATTCAGGACAGAAGTGTGTAGTGAGGATAACTTCTGTCACTGATGGATAGAAAGACAAATCCCATTTTGACAGGTTGGGAACTTGAGGGCGCATTTGGAGCTTCAGAGCAGTTGAATTTGGCAGAGTGTGTCCTGGTGCCAAGTCCAAGAGAGTGTTCTGTGCTCCAGGTGGTGCTGCTGCAAGCTGGTGTTTTTTCCTTGGTGGTTCCCATGTTATTTAAATATATCCTTGACTCTGAGCAGTACCAGACCTTTTCATCAGCTGACTTGTATTCCATTTTAGAGGAGCATCCATCTTGAAGTATTACTGAGGGAAAGGAAAAAAGTAAAGTCAGGCTGTTTAAACGAATACTGCCATAATGAGAGTAACTACTTTGGAAATGCTAGCAGCTTAGTGCTAAAGGGCTGCTGTTTCCCTGCCATAAGGGAAGGGAAGACTCCTGTCTTAGGGCAGGAGGAGGTTTATAAAGCAAACCTCCTTGATCCTAGAACAGAGCAGCAATGAGCTTCTCAGTGACTTGGAGCACTCTTCAGCTTTCAGTCTTTTATAGACTCGAGAATCAACTTTGAACTCTGCCTTTTGGAAATTAACTTTTCAGGCAGTATCTCACTTTAGTTAATCTGCAGAAAGTCCATTTTCCTTTGGACACATCTCAGGTTAGCATTTGTAATTGCCAGGGTGACAGCTCATCTTGGACAGCACAGGGGCTCTTTGTAATCCATCAGCTGTTCAGAGCAACTCTGACTTTAAAATAGGTTATTTCTTCTGCTGAGAACATGTGTTGTCACACTTATACTCTGTGTGCACACAGGTAACATAAAACCCAATTATCTTGTCAGTCTGTGTCAGGCCTTTTGATATGTAATTCTTTTCTTTCCCCTCCCTCATCCATGGTTTGTTTTTTTTTCCCCACCAGATACCTACTGCTGTCTGTGTGGCAGCATGCTTCCCGAGGTGCTGGTGTTCCTGTGTCAGTGCTTAACCCTTTGTGGAGATATCCAGTTAATGCTGGCTCAGAATGCAAACAACAGAGCAGCTTACCTTGAAGAATACAATTACCAGACTAAAGAAGATCAGGAGATACTACACAGCCTTCACAGAGAATCCAGGTGCCAAGGTACGATCCTGACACAGGAGAAGTGCCAGACTTTGAATACATGACAGACAAAAATAATTTCATTGGGTTTCCTCAAAACCATGCAGTAGGAGAACTTGTGGCAGAGAGGTTATTTCACTTCATTTCTATTTTCTTCAGAGGAAGCTCATCCTGCCTGTCATACAGAAGGGGCTTGTCAAGGTATTACATGACATGGCCTGAAGCTGTGAAACAACTAAAGGCAGTAACTGTTTCAGTAATAAATAAAATCTACCTGACATGAGTCTTGTACTTTCTCTGGGCGTTTTTCCCTAGACTTAAATTACAGAAATACTGTTTGACACAAAGGCTTTGCGTTTTGTTTTTCAGTGTTTGCCTGGGCTACAGATTTAGCCACAGACTTGGAATACCAGCTTTCTGTCAGCTGTAAATGCTACGAAGCAGCTTACGAAATCCTACTCTTCAGTAATTTAAAAAGCCAAAACCCAGAGCAGCACATCCAGGTGCTCAAGAGGATGGGCAATATCAGGAATGAGATTGGAGTGTTCTACATGAACCAGGCAGCTGCAGTGCAGACTGAGAGAGTGGGCAAGTATCCTTTTTCCATTCCTGACCATTTCATGGAGCTACAGCAGTGATTGAGTTCACTAATTTTATGAAAAATCTTTTTCTGATTATAAAGAGGACATTTAAATGACTTGGTAGTTTTTTAATGTCCACTGTAATTATTTGTTTACAATAGATCACCGTGGCTTGTACACTGTAGTTAAATGAACCTAAACTGAACAACTGAATGTATAGTTTGGAGAAATGCCTTTACAACATTGAATGCTCTCTAAAAATCATCAGGGAAACTTCAAACTCTGTTGTGAAAGGGAGGGCATACTGCATTCTTGGTATGTTGGGTTTAGCCCAGCATGAACAAGTAGCAGCTTAATTTAAACATAAGAATACCTTCAGTAAAGGCAGCCTGTGAATTTTTTGGTAAGTAAATCCTTGGAAGCTTTCTTTCTGGTTTATTTCCGATGGGATTTTTTTGAGGAACTGGAGGTGCCTAAGCTTCTTTGTAGGGTGACGTGTTCAGTGGGGTTTTGTTTTTGGAAGCAAACCCAATAATGTCTTGTGTAGGAGTAAGAGTTCTCTAAACTAGAACAAGTGAGGTGCTGGTAGTTCAGTGTCAACAGCTCCAGTCTCCCAAATACCAGCTGTTACCTGTGACCTTTGTCCAAGTATTAGTTGAAGAATTTTGGCTTGGACTTTAAGTTCTCTGATTTGTCATTATCTCTGGGTTTTTGCAGAAGTTATTTAGTTGAAATTAAAGCCTAAAATACTGAATTTTACCTGTCTGTAAAAGTCACATTTTATTTGCTTCATGCTGAAAATTTATAGAAGTAACTCCAATCCCCTGAATTATTACTGTGGAAACAAAATCTGGTGTATCCTGTTAATTTTCTGGTGTTCTGTGTGTCATATCATTGGAATTCTTCTGGAAGTACAGTGTGTGTAATAGTGTACTTCAGGTATTTAACCCTCAACCATATGGAACTTTAGCAGTATTTTCTGTGAATTGGGTCTTCAGAATCATATCCCACCCTTAAATTCTAAAAGATGGTTTATAAGAGAGACAAAACGGAAGTGTTTGTTCAGGACCTCTGAGCAGTTTGAGTCTCTGAAGCCCTGTGCCTTCCCCTAGTGAGTAAAAACGTCTCGATGACGGAGCAGCAGCTCTGGAAGAAAAGTTTTTCCTGCTTCGAAGAAGGAATTCAGAATTTTGAGTCCATCGATGATGCCACCAATGCTGCCCTTCTGCTGTGCAACACGGGGAGGCTGATGAGGATCTGTGCCCAGGCCCACTGTGCAGCTGAAGGGGACTTCAAAAGGGAGTTTTCCCCAGAAGAGGCCCTTTATTACAATAAGGTAACACCTCCCTGGTTTAAGCAGGGCCCAGACTCCAAAATGCCTTTTACTGTGAGGTATTTGTGACTGCTTTGGTAAATATGTTTAAATTTGGGTGGAACAATCTGAGATGGCTCTCCTGCTTCCATACTATCCTAATCCTTGCTGTGCAGGCTTTGGTGGTGGTGTTGAGGTTTGATTGCTGTGACATTGAGATGATGATGTTGAACATGCTGCAGTGCCACACACAAGGGAGAGAGAATTGCATGGTCAGGACTAAAGTGATTATCAAATGGGAAATACTGAAGGAGGCTCAGGGAGATATTTTGAGTAAAGGGAAAGGAGTTTCTAGTTGTTAGAAGTGCAGGCAGTAATTATGTGTGCATGATTCTGTCATTTGTAGGCTATTGACTACTACCTGAAGGCATTGAGGTCTCTGGGTAAGAGGGATGTGCATCCAGCTGTTTGGGATTCTGTCAACTGGGAGCTGTCTACAACGTATTTCACCATGGCAACTCTGCAGCAGGACTATGCTCCCTTATCCAGAAAGGCTCAGGAACAGGTAACAGAGAGCATTCATTGTGTCTGAAAAAATGCATTGTTGGCATCCTGAAAAACGGATCAGGGAGCAAAATTGGTATTGGAAGTGTAGAATCATACAGTGGTTTGGGCAGGAAAAGACCTTAAACCCCATGGGCAGGGACACCTTCCCCTGTCCCAGGCTGCTCCAAGCCCCATCCACCCTGGCCTTGGGCACTGCCAGGGATCCAGGGGCAGCCACAGCTGCTCTGGGCACCCTGTGCCAGGGCCTGCCCTCCCTCCCAGGGAACAATTCCTTCCTAATATCTACTCTAAGTCGTCCTTCCTTCAGCTTATGGCTGTTTCCCCTTTTTCCTACGCTGTGTGCTCTTGTGAAAACCTCCTTTTCAGGGATTTTTTTTTTCTTAAATTCGTATTTATTTCTTTATGTTGTAGATAGAGAAGGAAGTCAGCGAAGCCATGATGAAGTCCTTGAAGTACTGTGATGTTGATACAGTGTCTGAACGACAGCCCCTGTGCCAGTACCGGGCTGCCACCATCCACCACAGGCTGGCTTCAATGTACCACAGCTGCCTCAGGAACCAGGTACTGCTCCAGACTGCTTTGGTTTCCTAAATTCCACCCTTAACGTGTGCAATATGTGTGGAGCTGATATTTATCCTTCTACCTGTAGCTGGGATATATTTATTTCAATTATTTAACCAAAGAAACGAGGGCTATTTCACAAGAGTCTCCGAGTGAACTTTTCCAGTGGCTCCTCCTGAAGCTCCCAGGGGTGGGGGATTTACTCTGTGCCCTCCTGTGAGTGCAGGTTGGTGATGAACACCTGAGGAAGCAGCACCGTGTCCTTGCTGATCTCCACTACAGCAAAGCAGTGCGACTCTTCCAGCTCCTGAAGGATGCCCCCTGTGAGCTCCTGCGTGTGCAGCTGGAGAGAGTGGCCTTTGCAGAGTTCCAGATGGCCAGTAAGTGCAGCTCTGGCTTACAACAGCTTTCCAAACCACCACTACCTACTTAGTTTCATTTTTAGATAACTAAATTTATATGAGAGCTGGAGCAATCTGCTGCTCAGAATAGAATGTTCCTCAAGAGAGGAGACAAGGCACTTTCATCTTGCTGCTTTTCAGCTGACTAGGGCAGTATGTGCTTTCTTCCTAACTCTTGAAATCTTCAGATGGAAGAAAAACACAGTCTGTAACATAAGCCATTTGTCCTTCTTTTTTATGGTTTTTTAGGTCAGAACAGCAGTGCTGGGAAATTGAAGACTCTGTCTGGGGCCCTTGATATAATGACCAAAACCAAGGGTGCATTCCAGCTCATCAGGAAGGAGCTTGTGGCAGAAAGTGAACAGGTAAAGGAATGTCAGGTGGTGTGATACCTGCTCCCTTCTGGCTTGTGCCTTCACAAAAAAATGGTCATTTGGCAGTTAAAATATTCCTTGGTTACTCTTCCATAGAGCTAGTGGCTTAAAGAGTGTGGACAGAGTCACACTGTATTGCAGTTCTCCCTTAGCCTGGAAATGGATTAAAAAAATTCCTCTAGAACATGACCCAGAGATGGATTAAACATATTTTTGTACAGATGTGGACTGGCTGACTCTGAGTGGGCTTCTTCCCGTGCAACTCTGCTATCCCTTAAAAGCGCCCTTATTATCCCTTAAAAGTCCTCTCTAAGAACTTCAGAGTCTATGTATAATAAAAAAAGAAGTTCTCTCTCTGGTATATTTAATATTTAAATATTAAAATGTGGAGGACTATCTGTAGCCAGTGGAATTATGTTCCTGATGCCTCAATCAGGAATTACTTGCAGTGTGTGCTGATGTGTGTGTGTCCCTTGCTGGTAGTTGGGGCAACACATGTAAAAATCAGCTCACCTCAAGTGGGCTTTTCTGGCTCATTCCTCGTGTTTAGGAGGTGGAATTCAGTGAAATTGTTTTGGGTTGTTTCTCTCCTGTAGATCAGCAAGGAGAAAAGTCCTGCTGAGAGCGTGTCAGTGAATGATTCCTCTGCAGGCCTTAACAAAGAGGAAGTCTTGAAACTGCTCGGGATTTTTGAGTCCAGGATGTCTTTCCTTCTCCTCCAATCCATTAAATTGTTAACTTCAACCAAAAAAAAGATTGGGTAAGTTGAAGCTTGGTGTCCTTTACCCTGACCGACACAGGATTGGTGTGTGACAGAGCACTGCAGAGTTCCTGGGGGAGAAGCTGCTGGGTGCTGCTGATCTCTTGATACATCTTGCTGGTAAAATGTCAGTGGAGTTTGGCAAGCAGAACACTGGAGAAGAAATTCAGGCACATCAGTATTGCTGCAAGTAGAGTGGGGTGGATATGGGGCAGATGTGCACTGGTGTCAGAGAATTCACTAATTCCTAATGGAGTCTTCTGTCTTGCTGCAGGGATTCAGGACAAACCTGACTTCTTTTTGTGTTGACTTGGAAGAGATGTTGAGATTTGGAGTGGCAGCAAATTGCTTACCCCACTCCTTCTGTTGCTTTGATCGGAATGTGTGTGGTGTTCCTTTTGGGACCCAGAAAATACCTTTTACTCCCCCAGCAGCAAGTGTGTGATTGCAGGAGCTGTTCCTATTGTTACATAAAGTGAAGTTCTGAAAACGTGGCAGTAGTTTTAGAGGATCTTTTTAGGCTTGGAAGCTGGGTTAATAGTTTTGGGGATTGGAGCACTGCTGATGCAAGAGCTGTTTTGCTAAAAGTAAACTGTGAAATGAGTTCATTGTGCCCAGGAAGTTGTCTGCTGATAGTGGGAGATGGGTAAATAAAAAACATGAGGAGAGAGAGCACAGCCTGGGTGTGTTTTTAGCTGGTTTTCAGGCAATGTTAGGAGCTTTCACCTCCTAAAAAAGAGCTTCCACAAGGTGGCAATCTGAATATGTGAAACAGGATTGTTACAGGATCATTTCTACGTTACCAAGCAGATGTCACAGCTAACTGAGTAAATGGGTTTAGTTCTTCTGTCTCATAACATGAGCAACTCCTCATTTTTTGTTTTGGAGGGTTTTTACCCCCACATTTACCTTGGCATCATCTGGAGGTTTTGCACTGAAGATTCCGCACAGGGAACCTGTTACAGTTTGAATGCTGTGAAATGCGACTCCTAAAATCTGTTTAGTTTCTTGAAACTTTGAGGCCAAGCTTAAAACTACCTTTGATTTAACCTTTCTGGTGCCTTCTGTAGAGCCTGTGTGCATTTCCTCCCTTCTGCTCTAATAATGGGCTGAAAAGGGAGGAAATTGGAGCTCCGGTGCTGCTTCAGGGGCTCAGGTGCACTTTGGCAGAGAGCAGCAGAACACGTGGGAAAATGAATGTTTGATAGCAAAACTTGGAGCCTGGCAGTAAAAATGGATGAAACCAGTTCTACCCTCCCAAAGTGGAATCATGAACAGAACCGAACTTGGCTGTGCAAGTCAGAGGGGAAAAGTAATTGAAAGTAATACTTTGTTCTGGGAATACTTGTAACTTATCCCAGAAATACTTTGCATTTCAGTGGCTTTTTATTGACTACCTGTTCTGTTTAATAAATGAACCTGCCCCATTCCTGCCAAGTGCGTGATGAATTTAATTTGCTTCAGCATTTCTCAGTCATTCCTGAAGCACTTGCAATTAACCTGACTGCTGCTTGTACATCTTCTATTATGTTATATTTATATTTTATGCTGCTGCCTGCAGTATAAACAGAATGTTCTGACTGCAGTGCAGGGAATGGGGGGGGGGCTGAGGATACCCCCAGGGATCCTCATCAGTATTATTTAATAATGCTCTTGATAATTTGCAGAACGAAGAGTTGTGATCGAGTTGGGATTCTCTGCTCTCTTTGTAGGGGCACCAGTGAAGAAGAAGCAGTTCTGAAAACAAACAAGCAGGTTTATTCCCTGCTGCTTCGTGCCACTGCCAACAAGGGGCTGTCCCTGCTGCAGCGCACTGAGCTCATCCTGACTTTGCTGGAGCAGCTGGCTCCCAGGAACGACGGCGCTCCTGGCACGCCCTGAGGGCAGCGCTGCCGAGCTGCAGCACCAGTGCCTTGCTGGGAGCACCGGGGGTGTTCCCGGGGGATGTTTGTGTTTGTCGAGGGTGAGTTCTCACCACTGCTGTTCCCTTGGAATCTGGGAAAGCACAGGGGGTTCCTTTTTACCCCCACAAAGCTCTCCTTGTTGGGCTCCCTGCGTTTCTTTGTTTGAAACGCCAGCTTGGAGTTCTGGAGATAAAAATGTAACTTTTGCACCGTGGGGGAAATTCCTGATTTTTCTCTTGCAGTGATACCCATGTTTTGCATACAGATGTAACCTCACAGCTGCTCTGGTTTGGTATTTCATGAAATGTGTTTTGTAAGCAGGGCTGCACTGGAACACTTTCACTGCTAATGGCAGCCCAAGCTGTCCAGGAGATTTCTGTGGAATATGTGGATGCACTTCTTAATCCCAGGGAGGTTCTGCACAAAAACCTGTGCCTTTCTAGCTTTGATGTGACTCTTGCAATTTATCAGCCATCTCTGGGATCTTGTTTTGGAAAGTGAGTGGTTTCAGCTGTGTTGGAATTGATCAAGAATAGTATTATCTTTTTCAGACTTGAAACTGTGAATAAATGAGAGGATATTTTTAAATAAAAATTTATTTATTAAATATAAACACATCAGTCGGCCTTGTTTTTCCTGGTTATGACCCTCCTCAGAGCAGCAGAATTAAAACTACTTGAAAGATAGAAAAAAATCTGTACATTCCAACCTAACACTGAGTGGGGTCTTACCTCAGCATGTGAGGACTCTGTTTTTTGCAAATTTGTATTATTTGAAGATAAAATTTTTCCAGGATATAACATCTGATGTTCTTCTACAAATAAATGTGGTTCATTATTGCATAACAGCAGTATAAACCACTTTATATAAAGGTAGAAATGGGTTTTACCCATTCCATTCATACGGAAATAGATGAGCTTTCACCCCAAACAATCCTGGGATTCTGTGATCTTCCAGCAGTTTGTATCCTCCTGAGATTCCATTTCATCCTGAGAAAGGGAGGTGTTTCACAAGCCCAACACGTGTCCTGCTGTGCCCAGTGTGAGTGATGAACCCACACTCTGGAATTATTCAGTTTGTGGAACAGAGCTGGCCTCAGGTTCCCTCTTGCTCCAGCTGTGGAGCCTCTCACCTGCTTGGAAATGCAGGTCCCATCGTCAGACTTTAACTGAACTGTGCAGCAAACGAGGGTTTCTCTGTTTTTCCTGGCACCTCAGCACTGTGCTAGCAACACAAATGACTTTCAGGAGGATTATAAATGAGTATATTAGGATTCAAATCTCCTGTGAAGCCCCTGGCATTAGCTGGAGGGAGCGTTAGTGCTAAATAGGATTATTTTTCCCCTTTCAGAGATAAACAATTAAAGCATAAAGCACATCCAAAACAGACAACTCTAACACCATTATTAACTCTGATGAGACAGTTTATTTCCCTGTTAATAAATCCTCCTTCTTTACAGGAACAGAAACAGAAACCTAATTTTTAAGACCCTGTACTGGCAGGGCAACAAGGGGCAACAGCTGACCTGAATTAGCCCCACAGAGTGCAACTTCCCTGCAAGAATTCTATTCTTCTACAAGAATCTACAATTATCATTTTTATACAAATATTTGAAAAGCAGAACAACAAACAAAGTTTACAAAAGAAAATACTTCATTGGAATATGGAGGTTTTTCCTACAAAAGAAGATGTGCAAATAACCCTGACCCTACAGAGCGACTCCAGCCTGACTCGTGTGCTGGGGGATACCTGAGGTGAGGTGTGGGGCTGATTTCAGTGTCTCTGTGTTCACAGCTGCTTTTCACAGATAAAATACACTGCACACACGAGGAAAGGGAATAGCTGGATGCTTTAAGGATGCTGGATAGATTCCAGATCCTTTAGGTATTTATGTCAACCTTCTCAAACCCATCCCTGACCAGGACAGTGCTACATATTCCCGAAAAACACTTTCTCGCAGGACAACAGGTCTGCGAAACGGAGAACCCCTCCTAGAGCACCGCATTCCCGGCGCTGGGCAGGCTGGGCTCTCACTGGGGCACGGAGCAGTTCTGGGGGTGCAGGGCTCTGTGGATGCCAGCAGCCAGGTCCTGGGGCGTGGGGCTCCCTGCAGTGCAGCTCACGGCCATGCCGGCGCCTTCCAGGGCCTCTGCCGTGGTGGGACCGATGGCAGCAAACTGCAGGGACAGCGTTTACACTTCAGATGCTCGGGCACGGCACCAGCACTCAGCTCTGCCCTCCCAGCCTTCAACTCTCCCAGCTCAGCTTCCTTGACAGCACTGACCAGCTCAGGACGAAGATTTGCAGTATTAAAAGCCACCCATCAATGGAGCTACTTAGGAAGGGCTTGGGGAAGATGAGTATTTATCTCGCCGTTACAAACACTGAAAGCTCCGAGTCCCACGGAACAGGGCAAGTGAGAGGAATTTTAATCAGCTGCAGCCTGGTGTAAGGCAACAACTGCTCACACCTTCACATCACTGAGAGAAAATGAAGTCTATCCTAATGGAGATGGGGGAAGTTGGTTGGGGAAAACATTCCAGGTGAAAACAATTTCTTTCTTAAAATCCAACCAAGGCCAGGTTGGAACAACCTAGGACAGCAGAAGGTGTCCCTGCCCATGGCAAGGGGCTAGAACAAGATGGGTTTTAAGGTCCCTTCCAACCCAAACCATTCTGAGATTCTATAATTCTATATAATAACATTTGTATTTGCTATAAACTGGGGTTTTCTTCACAGAAATAAACCCAAACCAAAGATAAAATCAAGGTTTGCAGTGGTTATCACAGCCTTCCTATCTCATTACCCACCTTAAATTTACCCCTTATTGTATTCCACCGTTTTTAAGAGAAGATACCTTGACTTGGTTGATCAAATCTCCTGAAAGCTTCTGGATGTGCTGGAGGCAGAATCTGACACCAGAAGGGCTGAAGAAGACAACGCTTGCAGGGATCCCCTGGGTAAGAGTAAGCAGAGGTTGGCACAGCTCACTCCCTCCTCCAGCAGTGTGCCAGTGCCTCGGCACCTGGGGACAGGACACAGGGAATGGCTTCCCACTGCCAGAGGGCAGGGCTGGATGGGCTTTTGGGAAGGAATTCCTCCCTGTGAAGGAGGTGGGGCCCTGGCACAGGTTGCCCAGAGAAGCTGTGGCTGCCCCTGGATCCCTGGAAGTGTCCAAGGCCAGGCTGGATGGGGCTTGGAGCACCCTGGGACAGTGGAAGGTGTCCCGGCCATGGCAGGGGTGGCACTGGATGGGCTTTAAGATCCCTTCCTGCCCAAACCATTCCATGATTCTCTAATTCTGTGATGGAAGCTCTTACAAATGGAAAAATCAGAAAGCCAATCCTGAAGAATTAAAAGCAATGATTACTTTCACACAAACTACGTCGGGCAGATTCCTGCTGGACTCTGATTTGTGATACACACCCAGTGATATTTCAGTTACACTCCTTTAACAAAAGGAATGTTCTGGGAGGCATTGTCACCCCCTTGGAAATTCCCAAACTGCATCTGTGCCCAGTACCTGTTGGGAGAAGTAACTGCTCAAAGATTCCTGCAGATCAGGGTGTTGGGTTGTCTGATAAACAGTGAGGCTTTCCAGGGGTATGCCTGCAGTCAGGATATGCAGTCATCATTAATTCATTCATTAATTTCTATTATTTCAACCCAGCCCTCACAACATCCTAACGGCACTTAAGTGTAATATTTTAGGCTAAAAAGACACATAAAAGCTCTGGGAAGGATTTGCACGTCCCAGAGCTGTGGGCGGCCCCCCAAGCTCCCAGTGTTTACTCCCATCCTCTCACTTTATAGCAAGTTCCACTTTTACTTAGTCCAGTTTGGTTCACAAGCTTTAGATACAATTTTTCTCATCACTGACTAATTAAAATGAGTCTCCAGGGGAAGTTCAACCTTTTTCTCTAAGCACTGTAGGAAGTACTTCTCTTTTCAGGGCTCCACAAGGAAATAGGAGAGCTGAGGAATTGGGTTTCTCTCCTGTAAACACACAAACAAGAACTTTAATTAACTCAGGCCTTTAATAAAGAGTTAATGTGATTTAATACATTTTAAAGGTATCAAGTGCTGATTTAATAAATGCCTCACCACAGACACAGCTTTAAGGTAACTGAAAACATCTGCAGTGCAGCTGCAGCCCCAATTCCGAGGCTACTTAGCAGGAACATTAAAAATATTCCATAACCAGAATATGAATATTGGCTGAAGAGAGAACTTCCTTTGTAGAAGGGCAAAGGGAACAGAAATGCACTTTATCTCCTCCTCAACACAACCTGCCTCAATTTGGTATTTAAAATCTGTCCCACTCAGTAAATGACAGAGCTCTCTATAAAGGAATATTCAGGCAGCCAAAGAAAAGGACAATACTGTGCTGGAAAGTTTCAGTCTATCTGCAATTCCATTTTCTTAATTCCCCAAGGAAAAGGGTTCTGGTTGCACTGCTGGGGTGGGAGTGGATATCCTCACTAGCTTTTGACAAATTAGGGATTTAACAGCAGACTTGCTTTGCACAGTTTTTGCCTTTTCTATATAAAAGAAACACAGAGAAAATGTCAAGATGAAATTCTCCACAACTGCTACAGCTTTGCATTCAGCTTTCCAAAGAAATGAAATTATTGTATTACTAATTCAGATTTGTTAATACATTTTTAAGAGAAAATTACTAGAGAAAAACTGCTTTTAAGTGCTAGAAGGAGATTCTTGGTTTATGTAAAAAGAGATTCTTCAGGGATTAAAAAAAAAAATGGGCAGCAGAGTGAAAATCAAATGGAAAGACCCTTGTAGGAGTCAAGCCAGACACACCTGAGTGTCCTGACTGCACACAGAGGTTTTATCAGAAACCATGGATATGCTTAAATTAAAATTAAAAATTAGAGGAAGAATGAACTTGGCTCAGAATGTAAAAAAGATTTTAAAATTAAATAAAACTGGAATGTTTCAGCATCAATTCTCCTGCAACTCATGCCAGTTATTTGAAATGTCAGTGTGATACCTGTAAACAAACACCAATTCTTTTGGCACAGAAAACCTCCTTGGCAGGCCTGAACAGCACAGCAAGGGTTGGTACCTCCTGCTTCTGTAGCCAAATATTTGCCTTGAGAGGAGTAAAGCCAACCAGTTGTGGAGTAAATTCCTTTCTTTTCCAATCCCTTAAATTGAAGTGGGTGCCAAAGCACAAAAGGTGATGACAAAAAAAACCTCATTATTTCAGCTTTGATTTTTATTCTGGCAATAACCTCTCATGATGTAAGAAATTCGGAGCTATTCTTTTTATTTACTTATTTATGCACAAACAGAAATGAATCTATACATAACAGGGAACGTGAGATAATTGAATCTGTACTTCCAAGGTTGTTATAAAGCACTTGCTCAGCTGAGAGCATTTAAATATGCACAGCCCAATAAATCCTTCAGGATGTTTCTCTGTCTCAACAACAAACGGGCTCCAGTGACCGAAATTCACTGCTTGATTCATTTTTTCACCTTCATACAACACCATAAACAGGTATTTCTCTTGTCTTTCTGCTCAAAAAAAAATCCCTGGCAAATATTAATTCATTGCCAGAAGTAGATTTTCCAGCACTAAAAAATCAGCTGAAACCTTTCTTTGCTTTAATACATCTGTTGAAGAGGGGAGATGGGTTATTCTTCACTTATGACATATTTGTGTTGTAAGTATTTTTAATTTTCAGAATTTATTGTTCAATCTTGTGTTGGCAACTATCATTTTTATCATTAAATATAGCTGAAGTGTTTTATTTGCCAGTGAATTAGAGAGCACTGTGCCCAGGAAAAACAATCTTTGCCAGCTCCAATCCCATTTTTCTTTCACCTATAAATCCCTGCTACTGGGCAGACTTTGCTCAGCAGCTCTCTCACATCTCTACAAAAACTCAGCCTCTTTTTTCACAGCTTCTGAGCCATCCACTCAAAAAGTGAACAGCCCCAAAGTCTAAAAATCTTCTTGCTACTGGGAATTTGAACCAATTAGAGTAAAAACAACAGAGGAAGTCAGCAAACAGACTTCAAAACGTCTCCAATCATCTGATAATAGGTTGAGAAACATTACAGATTTAACCATAACAAAATGGTTACACAAAAGCATCACTTTAATTTCTTCAAAACCATTCTGCTCTGGTGCTGAAAACCAGATCCCCCTGAAACCACCGGGTAATTCTGGGGAAAGCCACCAGCATTTAAATCTTCTGATTTAGCAGCAATTTCCAATCACTGCAGCTCTGATCTTCCAGTAAAAATAAACTTTCTCCTGCTGGCTCACACAGTATTTATTAATCAACTAGAAGGTCTAAGATTACCTGTAAATTAATACCTTGTATATGTATTTTGAAGTATTTTTGCCTCACTGTGCACTTGATTATGCACTCTAGGAAATTCTGAAATGATGGAAGGGACATTACCTTAATTTAACTACAACATTGTAGCCACTTACTCGAACAAATATATTCAGCTAATTTCTCAGCATTTCCAGACTTTTCTCCTTGTGGAATAAGACCAATTTCTTCCACTAGAACCAAAGACAGCAAAGAAAAAACCATGGAAAACAATGAGAACAATTCAGATTTCCTGTCCAGAAACCTGGGATGGAAAGGGAGGCACGACTTGGTCCAAGCACACAAATAATTTGTGCCCAAGCTCAACCAGGGTTAGAATCTCTTTCACCCAATTTCATTTCCAAAGGCAATGACAAAACCACATTCAAATTAAGAACAAAGTGGGTTTTTTTCCCCGTTTTGACCCAATTTTTCAAGCAGTGACCATTACATTACAACAAAAGGAGCACAAATCCAAAGGCTGGATTACATCCACGGATATCCTTGGCTGGAGCATGGGTAATTCTAATGTTTATATAATTACCTCTCTTCCAAATTATCCAGTTCTAAAACTTGTCTTTTTCTTCTCAGCACCTTTGAACAGCAGCCACTCCTCCAAAAATTGTACTTACAAGCCAGATTTAGCCAAGATTTCCTTTTTTAAACCCCAGCTTACCTAAAGAAGCTGTAGCTTTTCCTACCACATATGTTGGTTTGATATTCCACATTTGTTTAAGAGATTTTGACCAGGCTGAAAAACATTAAATTATACTAAATTAAATGAAATTTAAGCACATGGCAACAGAATGTGAACGCTAAATGACTATTTTGGACTTCTGTTTAATCCACAAATACAGCAAAATAATAATAACAACAGTAATAATAATAATAATAATAATAATAATAATAATAATAATAATAATAATAATAATAACTACTACTACTACTACTACAACTCCACTACATATTCAGCAAATCTGGATGTACAAATCCCAATGGATCAAAAATAGATACACCAATTCTTTTACTGCCTTGTTTTAAATCAGAGAAGCACAGGACACTGAGTTTTTTTCCTGGTACTCCTGGAGGGTCAGAAAAAATACAAACTACAACAGTAAAAATAAAAATCAAAAGGAAAAAACCAAGAATTTATTGCCTTTGAAAGGAACCAAAATAGGAACCACACACTCATTTTATTATTAAAATATGTATTTCCCCAAAGTCCTAATCAAGACTAGGGATGAAATCTAGAGAAGAGATTATTTTTGACCTGAAATCTTAATATATTGTCCTCTGCTGCTGCAAATGCTACAGTAAGCTGAGGGTCTCAGTGCATTTTTGCTTACTCAAGGGTGTAACCTTACTCACAGGACATTGATTTGTCCACAGCCCAAAAAATGGAGCAGATAAAGCAGAAATTCCACGCCAGAATCACCCAACATCAGAATCTGGAAGAGTTTACATGGATTTGACATTCCGTTGTGATGGGAATTTCTACTCAGCAGGATTCTTCCTCGCTGTTGGCTTTTATGCATCAGCACTTCTCACCATTTTTTAGCTAATAATTAACTCACTTGAGAAATTTCTTATTCAAGACAGAGAATTGCCTTTTTCTGCAGCATTTCCAACGAATTATACAGGCACAGAAGTAACGGCCAGTTTTTATGAGCTGATCTTCTCTTTAAGGGAGGAAAGCAGCTAGCAAGCAAACTGCAGCAAAATATTCCTTATATTTTAAGAGAACGAGAGGACCAGAGCTGGAAAAGCTCTCACTAATTAGCAATTTGCACCAAAAGCTCCTTCCTTTCATTTTTAAG
Source organism: Callaeas wilsoni (assembly GCA_013398955.1). Taxonomy (NCBI): domain Eukaryota; kingdom Metazoa; phylum Chordata; class Aves; order Passeriformes; family Callaeidae; genus Callaeas; species Callaeas wilsoni. Next base: position 89,432 of record VWPU01011690.1, read on the forward strand.
TATGGAAAACACAACCCTTAGAAGCTCAACGTGGCATGAGCCCTTTATGATGCTAAAAGAATTACGAGATGCAGGTTTTGTTAAAGAGTCATGCCCCAGATACCTACTGGTGGGTGAAACAAAATTCAACAGAACCCAAACTTCACGAGATGCTGAAAGAAAAAGACCAAGGAATGTCACCATGTACTCACCTTCTTTTTTACTCTTCTCTTTTAAAGACATCTTGATGGCTTCTAACGCTCTTGGACTGGTAACAACTAGGCCTCCATAGCACTCTGGATGGGAAAGCTATTTAGAAACAGGAAATGTAAGAAATTAAAACTAAATGAAAAGAAATTAATTTAAAAAATCAGTTGATCAATTATTTATAACCTTGTGACAAACAGAACAGCTTCAACAGCTGCCTGAAATGCCCCAATACTGGTGACAGTTTATGGTCCCCTCATTTAAATGTGAATTCTGTCTGAGCAATTTAATTCCTTAACAAGCAGGGGCAAGGTCCCTGCTGTTGTACATGAAATTTTACTGTACGAAGCTGGTTTGTGGCAACACAAAGTACCACAAAGAGAATGATTAAATGGGATCCTGGCAACCAAATCCTGCTGGAAATAAGACAAGGGAAAGAATTTCAAACTTACCTTCTCAAATAAGCTGTCAAGAGAGACGAATTCAAATGACAGAACTGGGATCAACGTTGCTTCCAAGCTGTATGATCCTAATTCCTACCAAGAAAAGGTCTGAAGCTCTTGAAATGAGTTCCAAACTCATTGGAAATGAGTTCCAAACTCTTGAAATAAGTTCCAAACAAATGTGTTTTTTCTTTTTCAAAGAGCTGACTAAGCCAGCACAAGCATTTCTCTTTACTAAAGCAAAATAAAGAGGCATTTTATTTCTTTTCCCTGGTAAATCCAGTTTGGATTTGTTAGTTATTTAATAATACAACATTTTATTAAACACACAGCTGTGGGACTGTGGCCTCCTGAGCTACAGGAGACACCAGCACGTAACTCTGAAGTCCCCGAGTGCCCACCCAGTCCTGCAAACATCCCTGTAATTCTGTCAATAGGTTTCTTCTAAAGAAATAACCCTCCTTTATCAGGAGTTCTTAAACAGAACTCTTACAAGTCAGACTTACATGACCAAGGGATCCCAGCAACAGGTAACCTCCATTTCACATCACATTCCCAGTAAAAATACAAAGAATTTCTGTAATCTGAATTCTGTCCGTATCAACATCATCAATATTAATTAGTTCAAATGAAGCTGGTTTCAGATCAGTACTTTACTGAGAGCTTTACAGTGAATTCAGTACAAATGTCCCCTAATTAATGTAATTTTTTGCAGGAAGGGCGTATTTCCCAAGATACTTGTTCTCTTAGCATCATTTCAGGCATGCACTAATATTGATTAAGCCCCTTTCCCCACTTGAAACAATTACATTCATATTTAATAAAGAAGTGACACCTTTTTTTTAGTTTTCTTAAAGTTTACTCACTTTAATATATGGATCTGGTCCTGAATCTTTGTCTTTGGGCTCCTTCAGCAGCAGAACCTTCATTGTTTACCACGGAAGCACAGCAGAACCCTGAAATACAAGAATGGAATTTATCCAAATTAGATCTAGAGGACTTTTTGACTCAAATAATGACTTGAACAGCTCTGAGAACTGGGTTGCTACCAGTTGTAGAGCTCCTTACACAATGAGTAAGCAGTTACTGTGCATTCTCTGGGCCAGGAACACCCTGATAAGGGCAGAAAATAACATGCTGCCTTTAGATAACACTGCTCAAGGAAGAGGCTCCAATGAAACTCATCGGGGGAACACATTTTAAAGAGTATTTTGCAAAAGCAGTAACAAGCCCTACAGTGCCAGCACGTTCTGCAATGGAATCACCTCCTATCTATAAAAAATTCATTTATTCTATTAATTTCCATGCTAGTTTTCACCCTCTGCTCATCAAAATGAGTATGCAAAGATATTGATTTAATTTCATGTATGTGTGTCTATAATAATATAGATAATATTCACATGCCTTGTCTGATACTCTAGGAAACAAGGCAGGACTGACAACATCTATTCTGCCATAAAAATGGAAGATGATTGTTCTCAGTTCCTTAAAAGCTGACTTTGGGGCTAAATTCAGAGCTACAAAACATAAGCAAACACACCAATAACACAAACAGAAATCCACTCTCTTAGTGCACATTTACCCCAGCTGTCAGTGTGGTACTTTCCTGACAGATCACACACAGAGGAAAACTCATCTTCCTCTCAATTCTTTCCCTGGGTATCAGTATTCAAATTTTGGCAATGACCTAATTGCTCCCAGAGCAAAGAGAGCTCTCAAAATAACAACAAAAAAATAAACACGGGCACGTTTGACACTTTAAAGGGAACACGAAAATTTGAACCTACTTGAATCGTATTGATAAAGCCGGAATTACATCCCAAGGCTCTGTGCCTTGCATTTCTTCTGGCTGGCAACAGCGAGTGCCCAGTGCTCTTCGTTCCACGGCCTCATTAACACCCACCTTCCTTCATTAATTAGGCACAAAGTGGTAAATGGAACGTGTTCCACTGAGGCTTCATCATTAATGCCCATTTCTTCAGTGCTTACGGTATTCCACCGCATTTTCCCGATTGGTATTTTTATAAAGACCAGAATCACGTTGTGCTTACTGTGCTCTCCCTGTCACCGTTTTCTGCTTGTTTGTCTGGAATTATCCAGGGAATTTGGTTCAGGGGAAGCCGGGACACAATTTTTAGAGCAAGCAGCGGGCGCCTGATTCCTGTTTTAATTGGCAATTTTTTACTAACGCAGGTTTTTACTTACAGTAATTTTTTGCTAATGTCGGAGATGCTCAGGACACTCTGCTCCTTTTAAAGCACAGAATCCTGGATTCCGTGAGGGTGGAAAAGCCCTGCAGGATCACCGAGCCCGAGCTGCGCCCAGCCCAGAGCCCCGAGTGCCCCGTCCAGGCCTTCCCTGGGAACCTGCAGGGACGGGGGCTCCAAGCCTCCTCGGGCAGCCCGATTTAATCCCTGGCAGCCCGATTTAATTCAATTCCTGACAGCCATTCCCATGAAGGACCTGCCCTCGGAAGGAAGTGACACCGGCAGCACAGAGAGGAAATCCGGGTTCGCGGGGACAGGGGCGGTTCGGGACGCGCCTCCCCTTTCGGGCTCCTCGGCTGCCTGCTCACGCGGCGCTGCCCGCCGCTCGCTGTCGCGACATTCGGCGACATTCGGCGACATCCATCCCGCGACTCGCCGCGCCCCGGCCGCACCGCCCGGCCGCCGAGCCGTGCCTGCGCGGCGCCATGGCCACGCCGGCCAAGCGCCGGGCGCGGGGCCCCGCCGGGGAGCTGGGCTCCCGCAGCGGCTCCCCGAGCTCCGAGGGCTCCCACGGCGGCTCCGAGGGCGGCTCCGAGGGCTCCGAGGGCTCGGCGTGCTCGGACTCGGACGAGCCCATCGATGAGGTGAGCGGGACGGGCCGCGCTCGGCTCCCGGAGGGGCTGGGAGGGGGCAGCTCGGGAAGGGGCTGGGGAAGGGCTTGTGCCCTGGCGAGCGCTGGGTGCGTGTCCTGTGGGAGCGCAGGGCCGCGTCCCTGCGGGTCGGTGATCCAAAGTGTGTTCGCCGCGTTGTTGTCGACAGTTTTTAGTTTTTTAAACTGTTTTTCAAATGTTGGGCTCCCCGAGGCCTCAGTTGTACAGCCCCGGTCCTTGGCGTGTCCGCTCAGGTGTGGGGCTGGAGGCAGCTGCTTGGAAATGGTGCTGTCGGCACAGACTAGCTATTTTACTATATTTTGCCATTTGTTATTATTATGTTCCTTCCTTTTGTTATAGAATCCCAGAATAGTCTGGGTTGGAAAGGACCTTAAATCCTATCCAGTGCCACCCCTGCCATGGCAGGGACACCTTCCACTGTCCCAGGCTGCTCCAAGCCCCGTCCAACCTGGCCTGGGACACTTCCAGGGATCCAGGGGCAGCCTGTGCCAGTGTCTCCTGAATTTTAGTACCTCCCAAGGGATTGTGTGCCTGTTTTCTGCATTACAAACAGGTCTTTAACACTGTTCTTGCAGTGGGCAGCAGAGGCCATGACCTCCGTGTGGGATTGAAGAGAGTTACGAGGCTGAATTGGTGACAAAAGTAAGGCTCAGTTGTTGAGGTTACTCAGGAAGTGTAATTGAAACTGGCAATTAGAAGGCAAAGTAACTCTGAATGAAGCTGAACAGTGGAATAGGTAGGTAGAGTAACCTTGGCAGGTGGGACTTTTAATGCTGAGTACCAATAAAAATGTTGGTAGGCACGCAGCATTTGCTCTGGAAGGAGAAGCAGCAGTTCCCACTGTGCTACTGCCGTGCCTGGGTCTCATCATTTGCCTGCTGAGCAGAGTTCCACAGCGGGGTTAATGATGCCGTGAGGATTTAGGGAAATAGCAGAAGTGTGGGTTTGGATGTCATTATTTAAATTCTGCAGCAATCTTCACCTTCAGCTAAGGCATTACAGCCCGGCCCTGCAGTTCCCAGGGTTTAACTGCCTGGATCAAACCTCTCTACAGGAAGAGTCTGTGTGGCTGCAATAGGTGTGATTGTAGGAGCAAAGCATTAAAGGTTTGTTCACTACACAATTGGTGGGTTAGTTTTGAAAAGGTGCTTTCACAGGTGTTCTCTAAAGATCACAGGAGAAATGATAACATTTAACAATTGCTGAGATTACTGCAAGGTGGAAATGAGTTCTGTTTCTGCTGTTTGCCATTACTTGTCTTCAAGTCTTTTACAGTTTAGCTTTGTTCTGATATAACTTCTTGCCAAATGTGTGTGATATTCTCTGTTTCACTCCACAGGAAGTGAATATTGAATTTGAAGCACATTCCATATCAGACAATGACTATAATGGGATAAAGAAGTTACTACAGCAGGTACTGTGGCTGCTTGTTAGCCAGGTCAATATGTCCATTGATAAATAATATCTAAGGAGTTATGCAAAGACATCAGTTCACATTCTCTCTATTGATTTATAGTTTTTATATAGTACTTTGCTTCCTTATATTAGCGAATCCCAGAATAGTTTGGGTTGGAAGGGACCTTAAAGCCCATCCAGTGCCACCCCTGCCATGGCAGGGACACCTCCCACTGTCCCAGGCTGCTCCAAGCTCCATCCAGCCTGGCCTTGGACACTTCCAGGGATGGAATAACCACAGCTTTCAGATCACACCGAACTCCAGGGGATATCAGGTGTGGAAATACCAGCCTGGGGAAGGTGCAGGAGCAAGCACTTCAAACAGCTTATTTTAGTTTTTGCAGTATTATAATGAAGGAAGATAAATAAAAAACTCACTTTATTTTCTACTAAGTGGCCCATGAGATACCATCGGTGCCTAAAACTTGTTTTCTGTCTTGCAGTTGTTTCTAAAAGCTCCTGTTAACACTGCTGAATTAACTGATATATTAATACAACAGAATCATGTTGGGAGTATTATCAGGGTAAGACAGATTTTACATTTGTAATTGAAGTACAATACTTTGTTTGTTGAAATGACATAATTTCTGTGTTTCAGAAGGAGATCTTGTCTGTGTTATTTGTGTCCTTTTTTTGCTTTGAGAACAATTTTTCTATGGGAACTGAAATTTTCCATGCCTACTTTCAAGCAAACAAGGAATTTGATATATTGTTATTGCTGGTTTCTTTTTGCATATGGGAAGCTTTCCATTCCCTGAATATTGATGTAGTAATGCTGAAAATGCAGTGGAGAGGTTTGGTACCATCTCCATAAGAAATAGGATGTTGTGACTTCCCTACAAAGACACATCTCTTTGTCCCCCTCCCTATTAAACCTTTATTGCTCTGTGTTTGTTAAGACATTCCAGGTTTACTTCCCTGCATTAGAAACTGAAGGAAATTGGTTTTGCTTGAGATATTGCCATCCCCTGGGCCGAGATGCTGCTTATTAAATGTGAGCTGTCAACTTCTCGTGCCTTTCAAGGGACTCTGCTGTGGGAGCTGCATGACCTGGCTCTCTCTAAAGCTGGCTCTGAGCACACTCAGTGGTGCAGCAGAATTTGCAGTGTGTGTTTGCACAGATTTCCCTGCTGGTTTTCATCTGCTGATATCACCTGGAAAGAAACACATCTTTTGCTAGAGTAGAAATAGAAAGTCAGTCTTTGATTTATCTGAGTTGTTGCTTTTCCTTCCATTCAACAGCAAGCAGAAGTCCAGGAAGACAGTAGTGATGATGATGAAGATGAGGAGGAAGTCTTCGGTTTTATAAGCTGCTTGAACTTAACAGAAAGGAAGGTTGGTGTTCCTCAGTAACATCTGGTTATAAATATTAGCATCAGCAATACATGAGACTGCAGCCTCTGTGACAAGCCTGGACAGCTGGACCAGGATGTGGAATTCCAGTGTGGAGGGCTGGGGCTGTAAAACTTGCCCGTGGCTTAGCTTTTTTTTTGAATGCAGTAACTTGCTGAGGGTCAAACATAAAGCAAAGAATGGAACAGAGAGTTGAAACTAGGCCTAGTAATTCCAGGGTAAGTGAGCTCTCAGTCTCTTGTATTTCTTCCCTTTGATCTCCTGCAGTTTGGAGTTTTGCTGTGGTGTTGCAGTTCCTCGTTCCCATCACTTCACAGCCTTTGTTTGCCCTCAGCTCCAGATCCGGAGAACGATTTCAGAGCAGTTGTGCAGTGCTTTAGAGGCTGCTGAGGGAAATAGCCACCAGGCCTGCAGGAAATTCCCTTGAAGCTGACATTCAGGGTTTTCTTGTGTAAATAGTTGTTGTATCAGGTAAAGAAAACACAACTTTTGATTGCAGGGCACCCAGTGTGCTGAACAAATCAAAGAGCTGCTTCTGAGTCGCTGTGAGCAGAGCTGTGAGCAGCACGTGGTGGAACAGCTGAGTAAACTCCTGAAGGACAGCACAAAGCCTGTGGGGCTCATCCTGAGCGAAAGGTTCATCAATGTCCCGCCACAGATTGCTCTGCCCATGCACCAGCAGCTCCAGTAAGTTTGTTTATATTTTTTTATTCCTTGCATGATGTCGAATGGTATTTTTAATTCATATTTTTTCAGAACTCTTATGTATATAGAGCTGTGTTAAGACACTTGATGCTATAGATATAAGTAAAACATGAACAGAAAAATAATTGTTGTCTCATATATGCTTTTCAGTTAATTTTTAAAATATTTTTAATATCTTTATAAAGATAGAAAACTTTCTCAAACTCTGTAGAGGGTATAATTTGAGAACAGGTGCTGTTCTAACTCTGTAGAGGATATAATTTGAGAACAGGTGCTGTTCTACACAAATAGCTCTGTGTGTGTTGCAGTTTGTCCTTGTCTTGCAGGTTATTTTCACGCTGATCTAGGAAAATTTAAAAATGAGAACTTTTTTAGCGTGCTGATAATGAGCAGCTTGGGTGTTTCTGTTTATGTGTTAATATCTGGCTCTGGAGTGGGAGATTTGGATTGAGGGAAAGGCTTAAAAGGTGAATGAGTGCTGGCCCATGTAAATCTGCAGTGTTTGGAATAGTTTCAGGTAAATGAGTAAAGCAGGTGAAGTTCTGGTTGATCTCTGCCAGTTCATGGATTGATATCAAAAGCTGGGTGAATGTAAATAAATTATTTCAGTGCCACACTGAGAACTGGGAACAAGGAAATTCTGTTGGATAAGGAACTCCAGTAACAGAATGGAGATCATTTTTTTTCTGTCATTTTTGCCTTCTTTTCTCTCATGTGAGATGAGATTAGAAGTCAGATTGAGGTCACCGCAAATACAGCACTTGTCACAGCTCAAATTCAGACCTCAGCCTCTTTGTCTTAAAGGTTTTGGGGCGACAACATGTTGGACACAGGGGTGGGCAAGAGTATTTTCTGTCTCTTCAGTTACAGTTCCTTAAGGAAGTGATAGTGTGATGTATTTTTAAGGAGAGCTGCGCTTAGAATCATTGCACAGACTCTCTGCCGTGAACAGGACTCTGGGAAAAAAAGAGTTATCCTGTGAGCTGTGGAAAAGCATCCAGATGTTACAGTTTAAGAGTCCAAATAGTATGTTGAAGTACCAGGAATGCATCTGCAAAATTGATTTTCTGAGGCACTCATAAAAGAGGAGGCTGCAGTTTGAATATCCTTTCTATACCAATACATTATAAAGTTTACTTACATGCTTGTTTAGGATTTAAATTGTGTAAACATTTATTCCTCTGTAGGAAGGAGCTGAGTGAGGCACAGAGAACAAACAAACCTTGTGGAAAGTGCCACTATTACCTCCTTATCAGCAAGACCTTTACAGAAGCCACAAAGAGCAATTGTAGGAGGAAGGAAGGGAGAAATCAGCCAAAGCAGGAATTAATGTTTGCAAATGCAGAGGAAGAATTCTTTCACGAGGTACCATATGATTATTTAATTTAAAGTGCTTCTTTTTCTTTCCGTATCATCAACAAGAGATGTTTCACCTCAAATTCAAGGGGAGCTTTTATCAAGATGATCACAAATATTTTTAAATGAAATCCAGGGTGTTTTGGAGTGGTGTTGAGAGAGGAGCAATCAAGCTCTTTTTGTGTATTGATTTATCTGTTTCCTCCTGGGTACCTGTTACTTGCAGAAAATGCTCAGAAGAAAAACTTGTGGAGATCCTAAGAAGTGGCTCTTGCTTCCCTTTTCTGTCTCTATTCTACTCAGGGCAAGTATATTCATAAAAAGTGCTAAAACACTGAGATGAAAATATTACTTCCCATTTCCTAAGGCAACCTGTCCACACAATTCTGCTGGTCCCAAGCCAGATCAGGTGAGGGGAAAATGCAGGAAATGAAATTTAAAATGTGCTTTAAATGCAAAGAATTTTTCATTTTCATGGTTTCTTTTTTTTCTTTTTTTTTTTTTTTTTGTTCCCAAAGCTTTAAAACTACTATTTTACAATATTATTACTTTGTCAAGAGACCATTATTTTTCATTTCTGGCAGTGCCTGCAGGGTAAAGGACTTGCACATTCATGGGGTGGTTAATGGCAAAGGTTCCTGTGTGTAACCGTTCTGACAGAGGCTGTGATAGGGCTGTAATTTGATTTCTTGGGAAGGAGAGAAATGTGAGTGGGGGAATTCACCGGTAGCTGTAGGGAATGGTGGTGTGGCCTCTGTGCAGCAGCAAGTTGGGGGTTTTGTTTTTGTGCTCCTGCCACAGCAGCTGAAAAGCTGAAGCTGAGCTGTGTGTGCAATGTTCCTGCAGAGCTGCTGGGGAGCAGCCTGTGATGCTCATGTGTGTTCTGTTCTAGAAGGCCCACTTTGTAGTTACTCATCTCAGCTTTGTTAGTTATTAAAGGCTAATTGTGTGCTTTCATCTGAACTGCAGTAATTCTCAGCTCAAAGGGGTAGGCTCAAACTGAGCATGTTCTGCTTTCTAAATGTCTTCTCAGTGTTTTCAAAAAATTCATTTTAAACATTATGTAGGGTGTTAAATTAAATGTCTCTCCGTAGTTAATAACGTGTGTTTGTTAAATGAGTGCTGGAGTGTCTGTCCTCCCTGATCACACATAATGTTAATTAAGTTGCCATAAAATAGCATTAAATGTGATGGGGCACTTGGAGCCATGTCGAACTGAGAGAAGCCTTTTTCTGCCCTTGGCACTTCCCTGTGCTTGATTCTGTTCCTTAAAATTATAACCAGCAAATCTCTTATAACCAGACTTGGAACTGATTAAAGGTGCTCAAACTGTTCTTCAGCAAAGCCACTCAATTAATGTGGTGATTCTTCCAAAATGAGATCTAAATCCTTGATATATTGTTAGTGCAAAGCAAACCTAAAAGGAGAGTGCATCTTAATTTTCCCCACAAAGGGAAGGAATCAGATACGTTTTTCTACTTGGTGGTTCAGCTCAGAGTTCTTAATCTGACTTGTGTGAGAACTGGAAACATTTATTAGGTACAGTTTTCTTATCCATCAGGAATTTTGTCAAGGAAAGCTGATGAAAAGGGACTTTCTGTATGGGGTTTATATCCCTGACAAAAAAATAATGCACATTCTAGACACCTGCCTGTTTGCAGAAGCATAAATTGATCCTCCAGTTGCTCCAGCCATCTCAAGCCTCTCCAAGAGCTTCCTGAAATTCTCCTCGGGATTCATATTGGAGCCCATCCCCTTAATATTTGATTTCTACTCATATTCTTGCAGATTTGTTAAATTTAGGGCCTCTGGGCAGTTTCAAGAATAGGCCCTGAAAGCAGCAGAGCCTCAGAAATCAACAGGGCATTGATTTTTTTTCCCCCTCTCCCTCCTAGGTTGTTTTTCTGATCCCAAACTATAATGGTAGCAGTCATTTGAGAATTTAGTATGAATGATATAAATTCTATGAAAAGAAAACGGTTTAAAGCACTTTAAATAGTGGATTTTTTGGTTGGTCTCTTTGGTGGACACTTCAAGAGGGAAGAAAACTTCTTAATAAGCATGGGCATAATAGGTTAATTATTTTTCCTTTGTGTAGATGATGTATTATCTTCATGCTAATTAAGCATTTTAATCTGAATGCTTTTATTCCTGTTGTTTAGAAAGCCCTTCTGAAATTCAACTACTCTGTGCAAGAGGAAAGTGACACCTGTCTGGGTGGCAGATGGTCCTTTGATGATGTACCAATGAAGCCTTTGAGGACTGTTATGGTAGTTCCAGCGGATGGAATTCCTGGAATTATGGATAAACTCAAGGATTATCTCTCACTCTGAGCTTCCCTGCAAACAGCAGGTTTTTATGGAGCAGCCGTGCAGGACTGCGACCTCACAATGTTTTCAGAACTGCTGTTGAGTCAACGGCTTTGTGCAACCAAAAATATCCACCAAATGAGTATTTTTAAATATTGCATCTTGTTTTACTTTGGTGTCCTCACGAAGCAGTCAATAAAAACCCAGTGTCAAAAAAGAAAACCTGGATATCTGCTCGCTGTATTTTTAACCAAAGCTGAGTCGTGTGGTTTTGTTCCAAAATAATGCATACAGCTCCTTTTGTTGAGAAAAGTGCTTTTTCTTTATGTTTGTTCTGTTACAGTACATTTATGTCAAAGGTTTGAAATCATTTCATCGGTTAAGGTGGGGATGTACTTTGCATCTATTGCTTTTATTTATTGTTGTCCAGTATGTGATGGTTCAGTCAAAAATCACTGAATAACACATCTCTGCTCAGGGGGAGTTTGGGGAAATTCCTCATTTTCTTTGCTGTCATTGGCAGTTTTCTGTTCCTCCTTCGTGGCTGAAGCAGGTGCCGAGTGCTTGATCACTTCCTGCAGAATATCCTTGCTTTCACTTGGAGGAAGATTGCTGAAATAATACTGAGGTACCAGCTCTGCAAATCTGGGGAGGGAATTACACAAAACACTGTTACATTTTTCAATTAAATTTTGAAATATTTGAATCATTATTTCCAGGTCTGTCTAAAAGAAGCTACAAAGTTGATATTTCAACCCAAAACTCTGCAAGAAACCAAGATTCTCTGCAAGATGTATTCAGTAGCCTTGCACTGAATATCCTCAGCCTGCACTGGAGGTGCAGTGCAGGTCCCAGTGCTGCAGATTGCATTAAATGGGAATTTCCCTGCTTTGGAAGAGAATGGTTCAAGAATGTGATGGAAAAAGCTCTCCTATAAACATGGGAAGTAGAAAAGATGGGAGAGTGAAATGTATGTTCTTTATGTAAAGAGATTTTTGCAGAAGGAAGACTCTGGTCTCTCCCTGAATCCATAAACAGTCCATGCTTCAGCTGGCTGGGTACAGTAAATGTGTTAAGAAAAAGATTTGCTGGAAAATAAGTTTTCAGGGAACAAAGACCTTTCCAGCTGGATTCATGTGTGAGTACACTGCTCTGTTAACTCTGTTTGAATTTTTCTTCTGTATATTTTACTTTGTAAGAAATTTTGCAGCTAATAATGTGGGTTTTTTAAATTGATTACAGCTACTGTGGCAAATACTGCGAATAGTAGGGGCCTGAGATCACAGATCTTCCTTTTTTTTTTTAAATCCCCACAAAGTGATGATTTTGTGGTGGATACAGGAGTGAAGGAGCAATTTCATCACAGTTCACTTACAGCTGGGGGGAGATCTCGGAGACGACTCGGATGGAATTGCCCTCTGAGATGCTGAACTCATGGAATAGAACCCACTCTGGAATCCTCCTGGCGTTGTAATAGGATGAGAAGGGATGGAGCTGGGCCACTTGTTTGTGTGTCAACATTAAATAGTTCCCTGAGCCATCCACATCACGAGCCATCTGAAAAAACAAGTTGAGAGAGTTGTCCATTATTTAATTGATCAGTGCCTATTAGATTTAAACCAGAAATTAAACTTCCTTTCAGATACTTTCAGCTGGAACCTCTTCCCAGATTTGTGGGGGAAAGCTTGGGACTGGATACCATGAAAGGAGACTTAAAGAAAATGTTGATCTGTGTATTTTGAAAGGAAGCTGCAACCAGTACAAAAGTATCTGAGTTTTGGCTTTGAAGGGTCTGTGTGAAAACACAAATTCTTTAGCATATATACTTTTCATAGGCTTTTAAATGCAATCTGTCAGGCCATGAAATGTGCAGTTGGGAGGGGTCATTCTCGTGTTGAGATGGAGCACGGGGATGTGAAGGAAAGCCTGGGGACTCAAGTGGGAATAAATCAATCTAGTTTACATTTACAATTACAGTTAGAGTGCCTTCCTGAGATGAAGCAAGCTGCGTTATGTGCACCTAAATATATCCAAGTCATTTCTCTATTTCCAGGCAATTTTCACAAAAACACCTTCAAAAAGGCAATAATTCCTGAGAGAATGTTGCAAGTTCAAGAGGTTTTTTGAGGTAAAAGAGTTCTTTGAGTGAAAGGCATATTGGCAGTTTTCTTATTGCTGTGGAGTGTGTGAACTCCATGCAGGGAGAGATGAACCCCAGAGGAAAAGCTGGAATGGGCAGAAGTGTTTGATACACTGGGAAAAAAAATGGCTTTTATCCTTTCTGGTGATCAAGAGCTTTCACTAATGAACTTAAGTTTTCTGAAAGCATTCTACATAATTTAACAGTGCAGGAAGATGAAACCACAGTGTTTTTCCTTACATGCATGAAGTACCCAGATAAAAGAGCTTTCTTAATGCTCAGTAGGTTTTCTTCTGATCCAAAGTCTGGTTCTGAAATGGGAAGTTCAATGCGCTTCATGATCTCCACCAGCTCGGCTCTGATCATCTCTGCCATGCTCAGAGCAGAACTGCTCAGGAAATACTCACGGCACCATTTCTCATTGCTGAAGTCTGTGGGGGAAAAAACCAGTATTTTGGCTTGAACAGAATCTCATTGGTGGGTGCAATCCACAGAGATGCTGCTCTGTGAAATGTTCTTGCACGGCTGCAGTAGATGATGTCCGAAATTCTGGTAATGAGCCATACAGACAGCTTGGGCTCAGCTTGGAAAGTAAGTGGGCAATACTTGGTATCCTCACTTACAGAACTGCAGCTGTTTCTGAATCAAATCCCTGCTTTGCTCTGAGTAAATTTTCCCAGAGAATGAGGAGCAGCTCTGTTTTTCAAGCCCCGTGGATTCAGGCCAGGACACGGAGCTGAAATCACATCTGTAGTGCCAGTGCTGATCCTGCATTCTGGGAAAGGACTGGTTCTCCTGAGCTCCCTTCAGCATTCCACATGACTGACCAGGAAACAATCCTGCTTTCTTGTCCCAAATTTTTACTCAGTATGAGCAAATTTACCCCTCTGCTGTCTGAGCACGATGCTCGGGCTAAATGAAGCACAGGAAGATGCAGTGAAGGGCTGCTGCTGCTGCTGCCTTTCATTTGTGTTCCTGTAATGTGGATGCTGAAATGCTGTTAGCAGGGAAATTTTCTCTGCTTGCATTCATTCTGTGAGAACTTTTCCTTTGCTGTGTAAGCTATGTAAACAATAGATAGGGTTTTTGTAAGTAGCATTCATATCTGGTATCTTCCGACCTTGTGTACAATAAAATAAGAAAAAACATTTCTAAGTGGGTGTCTGAGACTTTGACCAAGCGCCCTAGGAGAAGTGTGAGCACTGTTCAATTGCTTAATGGAACTAGAATATATAAATGGTATTGTAAATTTAATAAATAATTCATTCCTCACTCTGACTCCTGCCTCACTGCATCTCTGAACCCCTGCTTGGAAGCCCACACTGTAAACATGGACTTTACTACTTTCCATTTTTCCCTTACATTTTCCTTTCAGTTTACAGCTATCAAAAAGCCACCAGAATTGTTGGGCTCTTGGGGGAATTAAGGCCCTCCTCAACAGCTTTTATTCATCCTAAACTTGGATTTTGTGCTTCTCCAGGAGGAACCATCATCCTGGTTTTGCACAGTGTCACTTCAAAGGAGAATTGGAGAAAAAGTGCTTATGTATCCCTGTTGGGTAAGAGATGCTCTCCTAGGTCGCTTAAAATTAATTAATAAATTAATATTTATCAGCAACAGCAACTCCCATAGGTTTCTCCCTGCGCATCAGCAATTCTAGAAGGAATCACCACATTTTTGGGTTTGGTTTTTTTCCAAACTGGTCCCAGTGTGGTTCATTTTGGCTCGGGCACACTTGCCTGGGTCTGTGGGGCCGGCAGTGGCCGCCCTGAAGGCGTTGAAGACGTTGATGAGGGTGAAGTGATCTCCTGCGGGGTGGGAGAAGCGGCGCCAGCGGGTCAGAGCGATGTCCCGCGTGCCGGGAGCGGCGCGCGCGAAGCAGCTGGGAGCTGAGCAGGGAACCAAGCCGAGGTGAGAACACACAGGTGAGTGCACAAAACCCCACTGCTATTCTTGGGTTTTTCCTTCTCTCTTGCCTTTAATCCCCAGTGCTGGATCGGTGCTGAAGAACTGAACCTGCTGCATTCACTGAGGGTTTATTTTTGTGCGTGTCCTTCCAGGCTTGTTTAGTTAATGTGTGCTGCAAACACAAAAGAGCAGCTTTCTCCCAGGCTGATGCCAAAAAAAGCTTCCTAATGTCACAACCTAATTTAGCCAGAATCCAAAAAATGATTTCTTTATTATAAAAGGACATCTTTTGATTTAATGCCTTAATTTACCCTTCTGTGTTCAAATTTGTGCTTTCCAGTGCATTTTACTTTTGTGTCTTTTGAGATGGTTGAGCTTTTTTAAAATGGAATTGTGCCTATGCTCAACCATTTACATTTGTAAGATGTGCTTAAAAAAACTTA
The DNA here is from genome assembly GCA_013398955.1 of Callaeas wilsoni. Lineage (NCBI taxonomy): Eukaryota > Metazoa > Chordata > Aves > Passeriformes > Callaeidae > Callaeas > Callaeas wilsoni. The sequence goes on from VWPU01011690.1 coordinate 104,608, forward strand.
TCACAAGTTAAAAACCAGCCCTGTTTGGGCATAAAAAGTTGTCCTACAGGGAGAACAGCTCGTGCAGCTCAATATCCTGTGGTTCATGTGTTTGCTGCCTAAGACTCCAAGGTTATGTCATTTTTATAAAATACTTGCAGTAGAGAGACAAGATCACAAAGTAATTCTTTGTAGGTCAACAGTTCGATGTTGTTTTATAATTAGAATTTCCCTTAATTTGCTGCCCCAATCTGCAACAAATGTAGATTAAGATAAGAAAGTTTCATTTGGAAGGGATGCTTCTGACAAAACGGAGGAAGCCAAGGGGCAGCTGAAGCCTGGAAATGGAATTCTCTGTGGGAATTCTTTACCTAGGTTTCATTGTATCCTTACAGTTAAACAGCCAAATCTATCCATTTACTTGAAATACAGGGGATGAGAATAATAAAAATTTGCTTTCGTGGATAGATTTGGAAAGAGTCTGGACTGGGCAGGTGGCACAAGGCCTGCAGTGAGAGCTGCTCAGGAGTACCTGTTACCATGGCTGCAATGGTGAGCATCTCGTCCACACACCCAAATTCACACGAAGCCAGCAGGGCCTTGGACAGCTGAGGATCCAGGGGGAATTCAGACATAATAATCCCAAACTCAGAGAGGTTTCCGTTGTTATCCAGCGCGGCCAGATAATCCAGATCTTCCAAAGCCTGCATCAGGCTTTCAGGAGCTAAGGAAAAGGGAAGAAATTCCAGTTCTTGACAGTGGCTGCACAGAAATGAATGTCTGAATTCCCGTTATAATATTTCAGTTGTGGGAAAACGATAGGAGTCAACTTCTTTTATTTGACAATGAGTAGGAACAAAAAGTAATGCATAAATGAAAGGCTGGGAAAATTCTGGAGGAGGAAAACGAGAGGTAACAATCATAGAGCTGCAAATCTCTTTGCTGATACTTTTTATGTCAGAACAACTTTTGTCAAAAGCCCAGCCACAATCCTCAATAGTGTATTAGCCCCTAGACTGTGTCAAAACTGCTTCCATCGTTGGAAGTTTTCAGGTGTTTTTTTTGTGTTCATTCTTTTTTAAGAGGGGTAGTCACATTTGAGGGATGCTGAGCTACAGGACAGGTCTAGGAAAGATATTTTTTAACCAGAGGAGAAGCATTTACAGAAGTTGTAACTCTTATTCTTGCAGGTATTTGGAGTTGCCTTTTTAATTATTATACTCTTTTTTTACATTGTTTCTCATGATACCAGAAGAAAAATGGGACTGTAGTAAAAGAAAATGTCTCCTTAACAACTGGCTGTACTTTCTCACTCCACAAAATTCAATGTTCAGTTTTCTCTTAGTGTGGGTTATAACTTATTTCCAACCTCCATGGGTAGAAGTGGGAACCGTGAGGCAGCAAAAATAATGAGGGAATATAGGAAAATGTCCTGAGAGGACAGGATTAAGCAAATCAACACTTAAAATTAGAACTTGAGCAGGTCTGTGGGAAATCTGATGGTGATAAAAGTAGGTCAGACAAGCAGAGAAGAGCTTTATGTGGCTCCAGTTCTGGGGCTGGAGAGAGGCAACCTGAAGTCGTCAGGCCTACACTCCAAAAAATTGTTGCCAGAGCATGAAAGACATGGGTGGAAATTTGGGAACTCCTGAAGTGTGAAGGTTCTTTTTAAAGGTTCTTTCCTCCCAGCTCTTTTCAGAGGGAGATTTCTGGTCCAGGTCCTATTGAATGGTCAATATCTTTTATAGGTGCCAGTTCATTTACATTCACAGGTGCTCTCCAACCACTGCAGCGACTTTCTCCTTACTCCTGCCTAAAGATCTGCTTGATATCATCTCTCTTTTATGGATAAAAAGTTAAATTCCAGTGCCCTTGAAGCTGATGGCAGAAATTCCGCTGCAGCAGGGCTTGGCCTCATCCCCAGCCCTGGCAATTTGTCAGCTTCTTTGGGCTGTTGTCAGTCTGGGCATTAATGGGCAAAAAATCGCTCAATAAAATAACCAGGCCACAGCCACAGCTGCCCACACAGGCAGGGGGTGTTTTTGCACTTGAATCTTCATTAGTAAGCGACTGGAGATAATTTCTTGCATTCATTAAGAGTGGGAGTGTCTCTGGCACCACCAAGACTAAAAGCAGAGCAAGGCTGTAATTAGCTGCTAGGTCACATTTAGCCACACATTTCCAACACATTCTGCAGGAAAATCTTGAGGTCGGGTTTTGGCTTCATTGGCAGTGAACTGTTTATTGCCATCTCTGTGTAATTAACTTCTTATAATCAAGGAAAAAGGGAAATGGGAGGCAAACAAGCAGCTGTTGTTTTTAACCTCATTCTGTTACATCTGAAGGGGAAAAACAGTTTATTAATTCCCCTTACATGAGATTTTCCAGAACTTCTCCAGCATCTGAATCTGCTGATGTGACTTCAGTTAGGTTTAAAACATCCCGTTTTCAGACAAATTCTCTCAGAAGCCTGTAAATTCCTGTTAAAGCTGTGGACCTGCTTCCTTTCAGTCTCAGAGTTCTTCCCTCTGCCTGTACAATTCCATCCAGAGAGAACATTTCCTATCAGATACGTGGGGTTTAATGGGATAAATGATGAGCCCTTGCGAAAGCTAAAGCACCTGAGAAGAAAATACTGAGGAATTTTACAGACATGAGAAGCAGCAGCTGATGATGAATACGAGTCAGTGACAGGAAATAAAAATCAGTGATTGAAAATACAGAGAGAGTAAAAGGGTCATTCAGAGGTGTAGTAATTACTAGGAAATCATGGAAAGCTATTTTCCAGAAGTCAACAAAGTAGTTTGTGCTAGAGCTTGCAAAATATATGGTTATATGGCAGCCAATTTCAACCCCCTGATAGCATCAGTAATTTGCATTTTTATGCCCTAGAGTTAGTTGTCTTGAGATTTATAAGCACAAATTACTTCCCTGTCTTGCTATGAGTGTCCTGGAAAAAAAAAAGAAAAAAAAGATTCCTGAAGTTTTATTGCTCTAGAAAGGACAAGACAGTAAAGGTGGATTAGAGCAGGTGAAGGAACAGTAAAAAAGCAAAAATAAAAAACCAGAGTAGGGTTTTTTAGAGTTTCCTGCCTGCAGCAGCCACTGCTGCCTTGAGGTGTGAACCACAAGCATTTGGGACTCCACTGCTGCTTTCACAGGAGCAAAGTTAAAAAAAACCTCTCAAGATGTGTCCTGTGCTTTCAACAAGAAACTGTCACATCCCTGGAATTTTAAAAGGTATTTCCTAATCCAATTTTTCTTTCCCTGGTCTGTGTTCTTTGGCTGCTCAAGTCTGGGTTGCTCTGGACTCGTTTCAGGAACTCTGACCAGTTTTATGTAAATACAGATCCTGCTTTTGATCCTTCTTAGGCTTAGTAAAGCAAATATATAACCAAATGTTATTGTTAGCACTGGAATTGTTTATCTGGGAGTTTCAAGCTACTTAAAATTATATTCTTGGTTTCATATTTTTGTAGCTTTGATGTGAACAGAGAAAGTTCTGTCTCTAAAGGCAGGTACACCTGGAGTCTTCAGTGCCACACCTCACGTGGCTGAAAGGGAAGTGCTCAGGGTGTGATCAAAAAATTCAAAATGTTATTCTTGTTGCATTAGGAAGCAAGCGATTTGGGAATTTGGACAAAATTCTGTAATAAGCGGATATTAGAGATAGGAATGAAACTTAAATTTAGTGATTTTTAATAGTCCATTTAACTGCTCTCTGGTGCTTCTCTGGAGGATCCACAGCTCCTGTGTTCTGGCCTCCTGCTCTGCAAATGCTGAGTGTGTAAAGTATCTTTTTCCTGATAGATCTCTTCCTTCCATGGGAATAACTGTTGAAAAGTTAGAGCTGCCACGGGTGTCAGGTGAAGGGATGTTGTCTTTAAAGGGCTGATTCTCTGCCTGGCACCCCAGAGGTTTTGCAGGCTCTGAACAGCACAAGGAACCAGCAGGGTGATCACTGCAGGGAGCACAGCCCTGGGGAATGGTGTGTGCTCTTCCTGGGTTCTGCCACTGCTCCTCGGGGACAGACTGAAGAGACGGAGGGGTCTCTGCCAAACTTTCCTCAAATCATGCACAGATTTTTCTTCTGCAAGCACAGAGGAATCAGGTTTCCTCCTGATTCTCTTTTTGCCCCCCTGTAACTTCTGAGTCAGGGTTTTTGATGTGTCTGTTTTGCTCTGAAGCCACCAGTTCTAGAACTATTATTTTGAAATGATAGTTGATCGTTAAAAATTACTTTCCCAAACTCATACTTTGCAGTCTTTCCATTCCCCCTCATGCTGCTTCATCACTCCTCCAGTCTGGCTGGTGATGGTCCCTGCTGTGCTTTCCTGCCAGCAGGGACAGCCAGGACAGGGCCTGACCTGCCTTGTCCTGACAAAATATACTGAATAATGTCTGCACACATCATTTCGCTGATGAAATCCGGAATTTGAAACATCAAAGAATTAACGAGTGAATTTAAGATAATAAATCTGCCCTGAAGTGATCTCTGTGGAGCAGACCTTACATAGTGCATTGAGTTTCTCTTTGACAGTCTGTGATGAAAACATATGCAAACAATTTTATATATTTATACAGATCTTGTTATTCTGGATTTTCTAGAAATATGTTCTCCAGTGGGTAGTAAAAGCATAGCTCTCAAATGTCATGGTATCCATGACCATCAGCACATCCTTTAATTTGAAAATTGTTTATGGAAATTCTGAAAGAATGCAGAATCTGCAAATGCTTTCACCTTGATTCCCCACAGAAATTTTACATGGCTTCGTCTTTATAATGATTTGCTTAGTTTAAATAAGGATTTTCCAGTGATTTGCAGAAGTACTCAATGTTGCTGCAGTCTATGGGACCAGAATTCTTTTGTCCCATTATAAACCCCAGCAAAGATCTTTCTGATTAACTGATCAAAATGTAAACACATCCCTGTTCTAGTGGCACAGGAATCCCACGAATGCACTTTGGAGCTGCAGTGCCAGCTTCATTTTCCTCTGGCTCATGAATTCCAGAAAGGGTAACAAGCTCTGCTGCATTTGCTCCTCTTGATTATGGCATGAATTAAATGCAGCAGCTGTAAGCCTGACATGTTTGTTGCTTTCATAATGCAGTAATGAGTCAGAGTTAATCCAGGCTTTTATTTCTCCTCGAAGAACAGTGGGGGGAAAAAAAATCCCTTGTGCACATTGTTGCTGAGCAGAAATAAAATGCTTTACTGATGTAATTTTTGTTTCTTATCTGCTGCATGTTCTCTATGTGCAGGAAACAGATTGTGAAGTACTTCTTGCTATGAATTTCAGTGTCCTTCTGATTTGTTTGTTCACCAGTTCATGCCCGTGTCTTACTTTGTCATCTCAGTGAAAACTTGAGTTTGTTTAGCAGAAATTCACCTGAAACCCCCGAAGCCTCCCTCTATTTCAGCTGCAAAGACAAGTGAGGATGTTGGACAGAAAGAGTGCAGAAGAAAGCCTGTGGCACATGGGAGGTGCTGCAAGGACTTCACCCCCTTTACTCCAAGGGAACCGAGCTCCAAGGAGCTGAAGACCCATGGAACAGTCAAACCCATGGCAGGGCTTGAATTTCAGGAGAAATTCACCTGAAACCCCCGAAGCCTCCCTCTATTTCAGCTGCAAAGACAAGCGAGGATGTTTGTTGGACAGAAAGAGCGCAGAGGAAAGCACATGGGAGGTGCTGCAAGGTCTTCACTCCCTTTACTCCAAGGGACCTCAGCTCCAAGGAGCTGAAGAACTGTGGAACAGTCAAACACATGGCAGAGCTTGAATTTCAGGAGAAAATCACCTGAAACCTCCGAAGCCTCCCTCTATTTCAGCTGCAAAGACAAGCGAGGATGTTTGTTGGACAGAAAGAGCGCAGAGGAAAGCACATGGGAGGTGCTGCAAGGTCTTCACTCCCTTTACTCCAAGGGACCTCAGCTCCAAGGAGCTGAAGACCCATGGAACAGTCAAACCCATGGCAGGGCTTGAATTTCAGGAGAAATTCACCTGAAACCCCCGAAGCCTCCCTCTGTTTCAGCTGCAAAGACAAGGTGAGGATGTTTGTTGGACAGAAAGAGAGCAGAGAAAAGCACATGGGAGGTGCTGCAAGGTCTTCGCTCCCTTTAGTCCAAGGGACCTCAGCTCCAAGGAGCTGGAGACCCGTGGAACAGTCAAACCCATGGCAGGGCTTGAAACTGGGCGGTCTCTGAGCTCCCTTCCAGCCCCAACCATTCCTGGGTTTATGTGCTTGAAAGCCTGATGTGTTCTGAGTTCTGAGAGTCGGTCTAACACAAGAACTGGCTCCCCTGACAGATTTCTCCCTTCGGTGTTCCAGTTCCTGTCAGACAATTTCACAGCGGGCGCTTCAGGCTCTGTGTTCTGACCCTGGGAGCTTTACATTCATCTCAGGAGGATTGTGCAGGGATCAATCCTGGTAGGAAAAAAGTTCACTGCCTGCTCCAGAGCTGAAAGAAAGCCAGTGTTTGATACATCCTGGATGAAGGAAGAGCTGTGCTGGAGCGTTCCAGCTCTGTCTCAAGTGTTTAATTGTGTAAGGCAGGAAGGAGACAAGGAAATTGTGCAGACTTTCTCCTCTCCTTTCAGAGCACCCCTGCAGTGTTTGTGGGATTTTTCCTTTGTTCGAGCAGTTTGTCCAACATTCCTCCCACTGTTCAGTAATTCCTAAAACTATTCAGTGCCTGGACTTGACACTCTTGATCTAGTCAGCAAAAATGTTGTCATATTTAATGTCCATCCAAGTAAAGCCCATGCATTCATCAAATGTGTTTTTTACACATCACCACAATGCTTTCTTCATCTGCATTGTCCAAAAATACAGCCAAAACTTAAAATTGCTACATCTGTGAAACCCTTAAGTGCCTCTAGCATTTCATTCTCTCTGAGTGCAGTCCCCATTGTGCCTTTAAATCCAAAAATGCCGAATGCTTTCCCTAATATAATTTTACTAATTCCTTCTACAGTTCAAGAACAACTTTCTTCACATCCAGGAAAAACACTAATATGTTTTAGCATGTATTTTTTAATAGTCAAATACATTTTAAATTTGAGTGGAAGCAAACTGTATTCCATAAGCATTTTCCATGCAGGTTTCCTGGATTCAGCACAGGAGGTGGCACCCACAAGGCCAAAATTCTCCACTTCTCATTGGTTTTGAATTAATTATTGTCAGACTGGCCATGTTTTTTCCTACTTCTTTTGTGCATGTTTCTGCTAAACAGGCATGCAGGGGAAAAGCAGAATAAATTCTTCTTGTAGGATCCGCTTAACCATCTATTGCAACACCCAACAGTGGGAATTAACACCTTATTACTGATTAATTACAGTGGACAGCACATAGAAGAGATCATTCAAATTTTGTGTATGTGCACGAGGAAAGGCAGGATAATATAAGAATTTTTCCTGTTTGCACTGGAAAATTATCGGAATGAAGCCAATGAAATCAGGGCTATTTCTCTCACTTGAATGGGTTTCAAAGCAACGGCTGAATCTGCAGTGGTGCTTGGTCTTTGTGATAGGCCAGAACAGAAGAAAATATCCTTTTATAGAAAATAGAAAAAACCCTATAGAAAAAAACCTATATTATGAGGGGGGGAAAAAAAGGCAACCTCTTCACACTCTTACCTCAAAATTCAGTGTCTTCCCTGTTTAGAACGGAAAGGGTATTTTATTTTATAAGGAATATTGTCCTTAAGGAACAGCCCATGGTAAATTTGAGGTGGGAGACGCTGGAGGATAAGGAGGAAGCTCATTTCCTCCACACGCATCCCCCAGGTAACAGCAGTGGTTTATTTGGGTTGTAAACTTTTGATTAAAGGAATATATTCTGTTGGATATCTGTACAATGCCTTGTACAATGCGGCACAAATTTTCTTTGTGGGTTGCAGGAAAATAATGTGTAACCTAGATGAGAAGATATTTGGAATATTGATTTTTTTTTTTAACATTCCAGTTCCATTCAGATATTTTATGGTCCTTTTTCTAAGTGCTATTGAGCTGAGAACTGCTGTAGCAGGTCAGTGGGAAAAGCAGGGTGATTTTATTACAGGCCCCAAAGTAAAAAACAATCCTGGGAGCAAAAGGGCAACATTAACCTGTAAATAACTTGTGAAACAATCACAAAAACATGGCAAATTGGTGCATCCCCTTACCTGGGCTGCTGATGAAGTCACAGTGTGCAAAGCCTGCTATGTGCATCCTCTTCAGGAACAGGACCATGCTGGTGAGGTTGGATTCCTCAACTTTAGCTGGAGCTTGGGGCTTCATTTCCTTAGAAATAAATTCTTCAGGATACAAGCAGAAGATTTTCCCTGGAAGAAGATTCAGGAAAATTGCCTTTTTAAAAAATGCTCCCTCCTCGCGTTGCCACGTTGATTGTATTAATAATTTGAGCTAATGGATTTAAATTTTGAGCTAATATTTCTACCTGATGGAGACATGCCCAGAATTTGTTTATGCATCTCTGCTTGACTTTGGCTGATAGGCTGGGTTAGAACTGAGTCTGCTCTGATTCTAGGATTGTACACCTTTAAATGAAAGAGATATCAAGCATCAGATAAGTACACAAGGGCTGCAAAAATATGAACGGTCTGTACTGAATTTCTCTCTAGGTCACTTTACAGAAAGGGTAGTAACAGTTTTTATTTCTTTTTATTTCAGCAGCTTGGAAAGGAGAGCACTCAGCACCCTGACAAACTGACAGATGTTTTGCAGTCACTCTAAGCGTGCTCTGAGATAAATGTCTTTTTTTCCCTGAAGAAATGTACCTTACTAAAGCAGAAAATGGTATCATCAAGAAAAACATCAAAAAACATTATTTATTTCTTCCAGTGACACAATCCCAACATTTTCAGATGGCATTTTGTTCCCTAACTCCAGATCTTTGTCTTACCACCGAAACCGCAGGAGATGAGGGCTGTACCAGAGATGGATGATGCCGTGTTTTATGTTTTTCTTGATTATGCTTTCTTTTGATGAAGCTGAGGAGCTGATTCACTCCCTGCCCTGGCCACAAGCCCAGAGTGTCCAGCAAGCCATAAAACTGCCTGGATGAGGCAGCTCTCTGCTCCTGTCATCAGAGTAAGCTCTGTCTGCTTGAAGCAGGGTTTTCCCAAAAAAAAGATAAAATGTCCTTCGGTTCAGGGGACAAATTCCTTTTCCTGCAGGTGAATTGCTGCTAAATCCCAGCTGCAAGGCTCAGGTGGGATTTTGGTCTGCACTGAATTTTGCCTGTTCCCTCTGTGCTCAGCTGACTTTGAGCCACAGAGAAGGAAAAGGGGAATTTGAGCTGCTGAGGGAGGAATATCACAGGACTAAACAAAATAACTGAATTAAAGGTAAAAATTGCATCACTGATCGAGGTGATTTGGTAGATATCACGAGTGTTGGATCTATTTTGTTCCCATTGATTTGTATTTGAAATTCCCCAAATTTGTAATTCATTGCATTTTACTTTGGGCTTCAGGCTACCATGGGAGTGAAATTCATTTCTGCCATCCAAAAAAACTGCACTTGTAGGTATAAGTTTAAGAAATAAGCATGGCCCAATTGAAAACTGGTTTTAGGCCCTTCTTCCTTGCACACAAAATGTGATTTCTTTTTATCTTGCCTTGTGACTGAGTTAGTTTTAATTCCCTTAAAACTAAAGGGAATTAAAACTAACTAACAGTTAAAAACCTTTAAAAATGACAGATTTTTGCAATGATAATGAGAGGTGCTGGTAGCTCACAAGCTTTTCCCTGAACTTTGGGGAAGGCAAATCAGGATCGATGATCTCTGCTCCATAATTTTAGGAGCACTCCACTACGATTTTGGTTATTCCACGTTGTATTTTAGGAAGGAACTTTATGATGTTGTTTCTTTTGCCTGTTACTGGAATAGCTATTTTAACCAGGACAGTTACAAAACCTGTAGCAGTGCAGCTCTCCAGTTCGTGCTCCTACACAGTTACTCATCCCTTAGGACGTTGGTTTTGCAGAAATAAAAGAAATGAGAGATTTTTAAAATTTTTTTGCAGCTGCACTAATCCTTCCCAGGGTGGAAGACAAGAACTGAGGCCAAACCTAGAAAGAACTGTAAAATGCCAAGCATTAATTAGATAAATTGCAGCATTTGGAGGTGCTTAGATGGGATGTCCAGGAGGAGCACAAGCAGCTCGAAAAAATAGAGATTCCCTGTGTGAGCAATTAGTAAATAATTAAATAAGGGATGAGATTAATCTACTAAACCAGGAGATCTGCCAGTAGGTGCCCAAGAACTGATTGTATTTTGCTGTGTCTGTAAGTTATGACTGACAGGCCAGAACTCAGGTGAGATGCTTTTTGCAAACAATCTGTCATTGGTTTGGTGCCCAAATGAGTGGCAGTTTCAGCTGGGAGCGTTCATTTCTGGCTTTAGAAACTTCAAAAATTCGATTTCTGATTGAATTTGAGAACTGATTGTGATTTCTTGCTTGGTTTTCACATGAGATGGCAATGAGAATTTTTTATTTTTAAAAATTTATTAATTTGCACGTTAAAAATATCATAGAACCTGTGCTGTGAAAGAAGAGAAAAACACGTGATCCTCTAGAAACCATTTGCATTAATCTGAGCTGCACTTTCCCCTGCCCTGAAACAGCCTTTCTGCAGAGTTTGTTTTTGACAGAGTTCTTCTGGTTCCCTTCACTGACCTTTCTTCTCTCCACACCAACGTCGATGACAAAGGTGACGTTTTCAGTGCAGATCAAAGACTCTCCAGAGCTGGTGGTGAGTAGCACTTTCCTCCTGAATTTTTTGCAGCATTTCTGCTTGTCTTGAGTTAGTTTGGGAGTCAGGTCTTGTTTTGTGGGGTATAAAGGGATGGGGATGAGCTCTCCAAGGTCAGGGTTTAAACTGGACTGTTCCTGTCTGATTATCTGATAAGCTTTTTCAATTTCCTGTAATCAAGAGAAATACATTTTTCCTTATGAAATTATTGTAGTCTTAGTCCAATTACAACACATAAAATGGTCCAAAAATGCAGAAACCTCCCTACGTTCTCTTAATTATTAAATTCGAGAAGACATAAATATTGTAAAAGTTGGTATTTTTTTCCCCTAATGATTAATAAACTCTATAAAGATTTAATAAAGTCAATAAAATGTCCTTAATTTGTGCTGATGGAACACCAACTTTAAAATAGTTCACAAATCCAGAGGTTGGATATGAATTGTAGAAGCTCTTTTCTTGTTGTTTTAGTGTTTTGATACTGGGGGGTTTTTTAATACTAATTCATTTATGTTCTGCACAATTTTTTGAAAGGCAGGCAAAAATAATCCATGGGCTTGCTCAGTCTGAAAGGGAACTTTTTAAAAGCATTTTTATTAGCAAACGTATTGCAAAATTGAAAAGCCAGACTGAGCTGCTCTTTGAGAGTGACACCACATTTACAGAGTTACAGGCTGAAAGTGCTCTATAAAAAATTGTTATAAAGATATGAGAGTGACATCTAATAGCAAGGCTGGCAGCAGGGCAGCTCATAAATCCCGATGCTCTTCGTTAATTCATATTTTTGTTTAGTTTAAAAGACAGTTGAGTGCTTGGGAACAGTGAACCATTACCAATATCCAAGTTTAAATCACAGTTAAACAAGAATTCATGGGATGTTCTGGTTCATAACGAGTGTTCTGTTCATTGTGAGAGAGAAAAATGAGGGATCTCTTCTTGGCAAGAAAGAAATTCTTACTTTAGTTTTGTGGGGAATCTACCCGTCAAAAAAACCCCTTTTTAAGCAGAAATAAAACTTTCTTCCCAATCTTTTGAAATGGAAAGAGTGTGTGTTTTCTCTCTGAAATAATGTGTTATAAATATGGGGACTAACACAGAGAATTCATTACTTTATCATTTGTAAAATTTGTGTCTATAAGGTTTAAAACTGATTATTAACATTATTGAAAGTGTTTCATATCCATCCTCCTTTTCACAGTGAAAAGCAACAAACACTACCTGGGTAGTTTATGGTAAATTATCTTTGCTTGTGAAAAGTCATTATTTCCTGGTGAGTTTGTTGTTCTAAAGCAGATTCGATGACACACAGTGGAAGATTGGGGATCACTATCAGGAAAATAATTATAATAACCATAATAATTATAAGTATTGGAATATTTGTGTGATTGTCAGATTGCTTTGGCAGCTATAAAGGACCTGCTGGTGCAGTGAATTTAGGGAATCACTGCTGTCTACAGAGATTCAGGGTTGCCACCGTTTAGAATGGCCAAGCCCGTGCAGAGTCCTGGATTTCTGTCACACCTCTGCAGCGACATTTTCCTCCTGCTGTTGTGCACACAAATGGTTGGGAGGAAGAATCCAAATGGAAAAATCTCCTTGGGAGGCTTAAGGTAAAAGCATTCCAGCGCAGCAGGACATTGATGGAGACTGGGCCTGTGTCCATTGTCCATTCCCACAAAGCAGGGGGAACACCGCGTGTGGGATGGCCAACGCCAGGACACGTTGCAACGTTTTAAACCCCTGCCCTTGTGGCCTGTGCCCCTGTGTGCTGCTTTTACTGCTCTTTGCCTCACGCAGAAGGGCGGTGGCCTTTCTTTAAAGCTACAGAAAATGTCTGTATTACCTACACAATATCTATATGTTACATAGGTATTTTATGTGCATGAACCACAGCGCTATGTGTGCCGCGACTTCTTCGGAGGGAAACCCTGAAATTATAAAACATCCCATTAAACCCCACGTATCTGATAGGAAATGTTCTCTCTGGATGGAATTGTACAGGCAGAGGGAAGAACTCTGAGACTGAAAGGAAGCAGGTCCACAGCTTTAACAGGAATTTACAGGCTTCTGAGAGAATTTGTCTGAAAACGGGATGTTTTAAACCTAACTGAAGTCACATCAGCAGATTCAGATGCTGGAGAAGTTCTGGAAAATCTCATGTAAGGGGAATTAATAAACTGTTTTTCCCCTTCAGATGTAACAGAATGAGGTTAAAAACAACAGCTGCTTGTTTGCCTCCCATTTCCCTTTTTCCTTGATTATAAGAAGTTAATTACACAGAGATGGCAATAAACAGTTCACTGCCAATGAAGCCAAAACCCGACCTCAAGATTTTCCTGCAGAATGTGTTGGAAATGTGTGGCTAAATGTGACCTAGCAGCTAATTACATCTGCTGTCTTAGCTCCTGGAAACAAGATATTTATAGGGCAGACAAAACCCACACGTTTCCTGATCGCAATGCCAAACAGAACAGGCTGATAACTGACCTGCTCACACGCCAGGAAGATGACGATGTGGCCCTTCTCTTTGGTGTGGTGGATCTCGAAGAGCAGCCTGAGAGCGGCCAGGAAGGGGTCCCCGTGGGTGCTGCAGGAGTAGACGGCCTCGGCGCGGTGGCTGCTCCGCACCCGGATCACGGGCACGCGGCCGCAGAAAGCCTGCAGGGTGCTGCACATGTGGGGCGCCGTGAGGACCACCAGCCTCAGCTCTGCCCTTGCTGCCAGCACGTCTTTCAGGAGGCCAAGCAGAGTGTCTGTTGCCACAGTCCTTTCATGCACGTCGTCCAAGACGATGACACCGTAGCAGCTCAGGAGGGGCGTGGACATCATTTTCCTCTGGAGCATCTCATCGGTGCAGTACCTGCAACACGGACACACAAAACTCTACCAGGTTCCTTGGAATATTGTTGTGAGAAATTAATTCAGTGTCTTGGTCCTTCCCGTTCCAACAAGAAAGATTTGCTAAGAACAGAGGGTATTTTGTAGACATATCACAGCCTCAGTTACGTGTTTAAATCCTTCCTGAAGTAGCTGCAATCCTGATGTGATTCAATGACACTCAGGGGCACCGTGGTGGAAAGGATGCTCCAGGCAAAAGCAGAAATACTTCTGCCCTAAAATAATAACCTAGTCATCTTCCAAGCTATCTAAGCTTATCACATGCCATAAACAATTCCTGAGCTAGGAACTAATCCTTTCAGACGAGGAAAAGAAGGTGCACTTGAGGCAGAGCCAGAACCAAGATGAGCAATTAATTTATACCATAAGACTCTTCTCACTTCTACCCCTGCTGCTGAAAGTTTTTTTAAAGGATATTATTTATGTTGTGTTGCTCAGCAGGACTTGGAATTCTTGAAGCAGTATTTGATGTATGAGGGGAAGGGATTCATCTCCCTCACAACAGGAGTTGCTGCAGGAAGTTCTGCTGCAGGATGAGTTTTAAGGAGCTCTCCACGGAAAGAGACAGGAGAGGGAAGAGAAAAAGTGGTGGAAATTGATTTTCAGAAGCGGTGAGTATGCTCTTCTCCACTGGAAACCAGTGACTGAGAAAAAAGCTTGTAGTCTGGATATGGTAGTTTGTGCCTGCCATATTAAGGAACCAGAGAAAATAAACTCTCATAACTTTCTGGGAGGCTCAAAAGCTGAAGCCCTGTGTTGCTGCTGTCACCTGCCTATACTTACTACATTAAATGCATTTTTTATCTCTCAAAACTCTCCCTGAATACTGTTTTCCTCTTGTTGGTGGATATACCCTCCCCTCTTCTAACCATGTTTTTTTGATGGCTTTTTGAATTTTAACTTTACTTTGGGAAAAATTGTCCCATGTTCTCTTATGGAAATGAACACTCCTGTATCGGAAAATAGAAAAAAAAATGTAGAGGAAAAGAAATAGAGATTACTGAGGTGCTTAATGAAGTTTTGCATGGACAGTAACCTTGCCCACTTAAATCTCTGCTATGATTTAGCACAGAATGCCTCCTTCAAACATTTTATTGATAATTAACAAAATCTCTGAAGAGGAGACTGAGGGAAGAGCTCGTTGTCATCTAAAACTTCCACGTGAGGGGAAAAGAGGGGGGCAGGTCCTGATCTCTGCTCTGTGGTGGCCAGGACTGAGAGAATGGCTGGAGCTGTGCCAGGGGAGGTTTAAGTTGGATATCAGGGAGAGGTTCTTCTCCAGAGGGTGCTGGGCACTGCCCAGGCTCCCCAGGGAATGGCTGGAGCTGTGCCAGGGGAGGTTTAAGTTGGATATCAGGGAGAGGTTCTTCCCCAGAGGGTGCTGGGCACTGCCCAGGCTCCCCAGGGAATGGCTGGAGCTGTGCCAGGGGAGGTTTAGGTTGGATATCAGGGAAAGGTTCTTCCCCAGAGGGTGCTGGGCACTGCCCAGGCTCCCCAGGGAATGGTCCCGGCCCCGAGGCTGCCAGAGCTCCAGGAGCGTTGGGACAGCGCTGCCAGGGGTGCCCAGGGTGGGGTTGTTGGGGTGTCTGTGCAGGGCCTGGAGCTGGGCTGGATGATCCCTGTGGGGTCCCTTCCAGCTCAGTACATGCCGTGATTTTAAACTATTACCCAGCTTCACAACGCGGCTTTGATTTTCCTTTGCAGCGCCTGCGGCGCTGCCAGCCGCCAACTTCTTCAGCTGCGCCTTGGCCCCAACCCCTCCAAACCCCGAAGGCACCAACCTCAGGATGGTTTCAGCCGTGCAGCAGCTGTCGAAAGGGACGGAATAGCCGACCTCGTGGCCGAGGTTGACGTCCATCTGGTCGGCCACGCGCAGGGCCAGCGCCACGGCGGCCTGGCGGAGCACCTGGGCGCACACGACGGCGCGGCGGGGCCGCAGGGCCAGGCAGTGCTCGGCGCACCACTGCGGGACCTGCAGGGCGACAGGGCACCAGCTGAGCGCTGGGCGTGCTAAATGGGCACCAGAGCTCCAAAGGGGTGGAATTCTTCCAGCAGCGAAACTGAGCGGAGCGCCCGCCGCCCGCCTGCTGCCACGGAGGAATTATCGTTGGCGACGCTTGGAGCCTCCTGAGCTCTCAACGTGGAATAGAAGGTTTGTCTGGGAGTTGCTCAGCTGGACTCAGGTGAGCTGGAATTTGCTGCAGAAGGGGCAGAACTGGGCTCTGGGGGGCAGGTGACAGCAGGGCACTGCCGGCACGTGCCGATGGATCCGGCGAGGTCGGTGCACCTGTGCTCAGGGCTGGCTCAGCAGCAAACCTGCTCCTGCTGTATCGTATCCATGGAAAACACGTCCCAGGAAAAAGAGCATTTCAAACTGACAAATGCCACAGCCACTATCTGTAATTTCAGATTAATTACTCTGCAAACACATAACTGGAACGAAACTGCTCCAGGAACTTACACAGCAGCTCTCTAATTTATATATTTACACAACATCAACGCTGGAAAATATCCATGTGTTGTTGTTATGAGAAATAAAAATGCATTATAAACACTATTTTAATGGATGTATTAGGTTTCAAATCCTTCATTTAATCAACGTCTAAACCTAGGTGGATCAGCCACATATAATTTATTTCTGTATAGTTATAATATGCATTTCTAGAAATGTTTAAAAAACAACCAGCAGTGAACTACATCTTATTAAAGGTTCAATAAAAATTGCCTTGTTAAGGGGCAATTTAAAAGCTAACATTTATTAGCAAGTCATTTACTATTACACAAGTTTTTTAGTATATAAATGACAGTCAATAACAGGGGGTGAAGGCTTCGCACTCCAAAAATTATTCCAGGCACCAGGTGGGTGTGAATCATTTTTATGGGAACACAGGAATTTTCGGGGAGAAGTGTGGTGCCTCTAGTTCGATATGTGATCTCTAGCAGTGTCCAGCCTTGAGATCTGTAGGCTACACGAGATGCCCTGCAACAGTAATTATCTTATAGCTTTACCTGCAGGAAAGTTTTCTACTGATCCCGGTCATACACAGTAATATTTTGGCTTACAGCACTTGAAAATTCTTCTCTGCTTACTGTGGCAACAGACTGGGGTTGTTATGTATTGTTACAGCAGAATTTCATAGTCCTGACAGATATTTGTGTGCTTAGAATCAACTGAGATCTTCAGTGATGTCTTTTAACATGGGTTTCATAAAGTAATTTTGTGCTGTTGGAGAAAACATTTGCTCCTGGCTGAAGGCAGAGAAAGACCATTAATTCTCCCCGAGAAGCAGCCCTGCTGATTTCAATCCTTCATTCCCTGGGAATTTTTTTCACTTTCTCTCATGACAAATCCCCTGTATTTCTTTCCTCATATAGCACTAATCAGAACCAAAACACGAAGTAACTGCAAATTTTTTTGAGTGCTTGAAGGAAATTATTCAAACATTTCATTTATTTTAAATCTGTATTTGACTGCATTAATCTTTTTTCACCTTCTGCATTTCGCTTTCCCTCTCTGGCCTTAACACTTGGACTACAATAGTTACAGTAACTCTGAAATTCATACTTCATTAAATGTTCTAAAAATACATTAAAAACCCCCCAACCAAGTCTGTTGTACTGACCTGGGAGCTCTTGCCAGTCTTAGCATCTCCTGACACAATCACAATTTGATTATGAAGCAAACTTTCCATGAAAGTACATTTTTCTCTCCATATTGGAAGCTCTTCTCTCTCTTTCATCAGTCTATAATAACGAGAGGAGTAAGGCAAGCCATCAAAAGGATTAAGCTCTAAATCTTCTCCACAGACAAGTATTTCCTCTTCATCCCCATCGCTGCCGTCGAGTAATTCTGAAAAGCAGTGGTTCTCTGGAGAAAAGGTTAAAAACTCCATTTTTCTTACATATATTATTCCCAGCAAAAGCACATTAGTGATGGAAGGAGTCCTTTGTGTGCTGATTGATCATTCTGGCCCCCTAAACCTGAGCAAATCCATTTTTCCTCGCTCCAGGATTAGTATTTCACAGCTCTTGCGTTTGAAAGTTCAGGCTCGGGGTGCAGCTGCCTTCGTGGTCGGCGTGTCCCGCTATGGGTGGTTTAACAACCCCAGCGAGCCTGGAGAAAATACATTTTTGAAAAAAATTACCCCAAATCTTCCGAATGGCAGCGGTGAAACCAAAGAAGACGCTGAAGAGAAGCCGAGCAGCTTTTTGCGCTCCAGCGCTGAGCGCAGCCCGCGCGTTCCCAGCGTTTGCTCTTGTCCAGGCTGGGAATGACTGGGATAAGCCTGAGCCTGACCTCTGTGGCTGCTGCGGGAGGCTCCGCAGGTTTGGCTGGGATTGCTGGGCTGGGATTGCTGGGCTGGGATTGCTGGGCTGGCGTGTGGGAGCTGATCCTGGCACGAAGCCCGCGGCCACCCCTGGGTGCTGCAGCAACGCGCACGGCTCTGCCTTCGTGCTCTCGGCAGGGCTTTGGCCGCTCAGAGTGGCAAAAACCCTTCTTACACGCTCTGCCGATGAGCTCGGAGACCTTGGGAGGCTTTAACAGCCTTTACCATGGTTAAAATACACTTAAAACATTAAAAAAACCCAGAGTGATGCCAGTTCTAATCCTTCAAGGGCGCCTTGAAGGACGGTGGAAGGAAAACATTACTGACGTAAAGTAACTCCAACTCTGAGGACTCCGAAGTAGCAAAATACTTTCCTAGCCTTAGCTGAGCTGTACTGTAAGACAAATATTAAACACCGCTTTTTATTGCAGCTCCAGAGGGAAGTTATCACCAGGATGCTGATAGCATCCAGTTTGCATGCCCTGGATTTGGATTCCACTTTTCCCGTGACCTTCACGGATCCCTCTGATCCACCCTGTCTGTCCGGCTTTGTGTCCCACCCCTCCCTGTTTGTTGTTGCAAACTCCCTACCATCGAGGCTTCTGCCTCTCCCAAATGGGCCCCAAATTACTCAATAAGGCATAAATGTCAGCAGGGGATTGGAAGTTCAATCCCAGGAGGGTTTTTTTTTGTAAAATTCATCTTAAAGTGACATGCAGGATTTTTTTTTTTTTTTGGTAAAATTAATCGTAAGACGACGTGAAGCAAACACATGAACTGCTGTTATTCTGCATTTTCTTTATTTTTCACATATTTATCAGCAGTAGCACTCTGTGCTCTCTGATTTCCTCATTTGCAGCACAGGCTCATCTCCTAAACACTGAGAATCAGACAGCAATATTTCCTGGTTCACTGAACAAATTTGAATTGTCATACCACAGCAATTTCTTTTTTTGTTTCTCCTTTTTCATACGTATAATACAAGAAAGCAGATTAAAATGTTACCAAATCAAGAAGAACATTTTGCTATTTGAAAATTAAATATTTTGAAACTAATATTCCTTTCATGATAATGTTTTAACAGACCAGGTTGTTGACTGATTGACATTGTTTATCTCTGCTAAAATAAGTCCTGTAAAATTTCATTTTTCTTTTGCAGCCAGGCCCTCAAGGACTTACAAGATGAGCATTTTAACATAATACAGAAGGATTTAATTAATTCTAATAAATAACAGAAACACTCTCTGCAGATGAGTGCTTTTAGTAAATTAGGGTATAAGCTGCTTTCAAAGACGTCAATGAGAACTTTGCTATCAATTTAAATTATATATTGTTGTGCTGATGATAATGCACTCTAGGAAAGGAATAAATACCACATAACATATTCTGGATATTTAATAAAGATTCCTTAATACATAGGTACTCTTTGCAGCTTTGCTACTAAATCTTTCAGGGGAGGAGGATTTTCTGTCTGCAATTTAAAAGAATTTGATCTGCAATATCAATGGCATTAGAGAGATCTTTCCTCTCCATTTTTCCTCCCCCATTTCAGCAGAAATATTTTGCAATAGCAATGGGAATTTAAGGGTGTCGCTTCCTTTTTTTTTTAGCCCAAATAATGTTGTTTAAATAGAGGGGTTTAGATTAAATTTACTTTATAACAAAGCGAATACAGCCTGTGAAATGTGAAGGTAAAACATCCTGCCTTTAAAATGCAGAATTACAGTTTATTATATTTATTTATTATGTAAATAGATGATATTTATTTATTATATAAATGAGAACCAGCAGATGCTGTCAAGAGCAGTTCCTCTTTCCATCCTATTTTCCAGCAGAGGCTCTTTGATGCCGAATCCCTCCAGTGCACATCCAGTGGGACGTGGAACAGCATCTTCGCCACTGCAGGTGGAGGGGCTGCTCCTAACCTTGAATTACTTTAGTCCTGAAGGCTTTGCTAACTTTCCCTTTTAACACAAAAAGCCCACAGGATGCGTGCTGGCACATTTGGCATTCCCTGTTTCAGTCTGTGAGGCTGATCCGTGACCCGATGTCTCCCCTGCGCTTCAGATCGGAAGCGGGGATTCAGCCTGGACTTTGTTTTTCCTAACGAGGCCAACCAAAGGCTGTGTTTTACCTGCCCAGGCACCCGGGTTTATTCCCTGGGACTGGATTCCCTCGCTGAGCCTGTGTTTTTCCATGGTCTGAGGCTGGTGGATTCCAGGGGTGGGAGTGTTTCCAGGACCAGCAGAAGCCCAGGCTGGAGCTGCACCTGCAGCTCATCCTCCAGAGCCCAGGGCAAGGGGGTACAAGGAGGAGAGCTGGGACACAGCTACATTTTGGCACAGTAAATCCTCATGGAAGGTGTTTCCTGAGCTAAAAGCAGGGCAGGGAATGGGACAGGGGTCTTCCTGTGCATAACAAAGCTGATCCAGTCACCTGTGTGAACAAAGCAGCTGCAGAGACTGCGGGGGCAGACCCCGAGGTGAGAACGTCACTGTGATTTATGGAGTCCTGCTGCTGAAAATGACACTTTAATAGTCTCAGCAGGAATTTTTGTTGTTGTTTTGGTTGCTTTTTATGCTGCTATGAATATGAAAGCTTGGTGCCTGGCCAAGAGACAGCAAATAAATGTGAAAAAGCCCTTCTCATTTGAAGAATCTGTTACTTCTCTCTTGGCCTGCAGACAGCAGCATTTAACCTTGCTCATACTGTAACTAAATTACGGTTTATTGAGCAAAGTGTAAAACTAAAGCAGAGAATTTTCACCAGTGAGAGAGGCTGCAGCAGCACAGATATGTCACACTTCTATTGTGTTTTAATTTCCACTTAAGGTCCTGCTGTCTGGTAAAATATTACTTTTGCAGTACTGCTCTTAGAAGTTCTGACAGCCAGTGATGGATTGGTGTAGAACAAAGTGTTTCAACTCAGGATATAAAAAATATCTAATTTTAACTCACTGGTTGCCCAGTATTGGATGGAAATGTTACGGGACTTGAGCTGAAATTGTGCCTATTTATGCAATGCACTTGGCTGGGATGTTATTCCAGGACCTTCAATCCCAGGTCCGCTCCAGGGAAAGGACTGGGATGGACTGGTTTAGTGTGGAGCACTGTCTGAATGCCTTTAGTGCTCATAATTAGAAATAAAAGACGGCTCAAACCAGGTTTTCTTTGTGCATTACCATGTTCCTCACCATCGTTTGCTTACCAAATCTATTGGTTATCTCATTATCTGCAGTGAAGCTGGGTTGGGACGCCGTCCACAGCACTGCCAGCCCCACACCAGATCTGTGCTTTTATTCTTTGTTTGAGTGATGACATCAAAAGCAAACTCTGTGAGCCTTTTGCAAGTACATTTTTTCCTGAACTGTTTCAGAGAATGGCTTTAAGCGCACTTTAAACACCAAGACAGCTTAAGACAGATGATAGGACGCCTAAATGGAATTTTATTCTAATTTATTAGGTTGCTTTTCTGTTGTTTTTTTTTTTAATGTAATGGGATACTTAATCTGTTTTCTATTCTCTTTCTGTTGTTTAGAAAAGCAAGACCAGCTTTGTGTTTTCAGTTCATTAGTACAACATTCATGTGTGCTAGAGAGTTAACGCTTTCCAGAGCTGCAGGAGGAGGGAGAAATAAAGGTAATTCACAGGGAAATAAAAGGATATTTTGAATTTGGACTAAAATGAGATGAACAGTCAGCTGAGACAGTATTAGTACAGATTTTTCCAGATGACAGCAACGCGGGACAGGGAGTTTGGGTGAGGGCCAAAATGTCTGATGGGGCAGCAACACAAACTGGAGTTGTAGCAGCGCAGGGAATGGAGAGACATTGGTTTGTTTGAGAGAGCTGCTTTAAAAACTGATGAGAAATATTCTCTGGAAGCTTCCTGGTACAAGTTAGGAGCTGTATTTGTGAAGATACTGGTGAAGTCGTGATGTTTTACTGTAAGGCAGAAATATTTTCACGGCCTGGAATATGAATTTGTGGATTTTGAGGAAAGAGGGGTAAGGGCTGTCGAGCAGTGAAAGAGGAAGGTGTTCAACATAAAGGAAAATGAACCAGGTGGAGGTGTCACAGACAAATACAGGTGGTGACAAAATTTATGGGCAGCTGACAGGGCAGCAATCAGAAGGCAAAGCTTTGGTCACCCAAAGGCTGTGGCAGGGGTTGAAAGAAGCCTTGATTTAACCCAAAAACTTTGAGAAACAATTATTGGGTTATTCAAACGACCTGCCCCAAAGGAGAAGATGTTTCCAGCAGCAGAGGTGGCTGCAGGGCCTGGCAGAGCTGCTGTGTCAGCAGCGGGGGCTCGGCTCTTATTTGGGGAATTCATGGCTTCAGTTTTCTTTACAACTGTTGGCAGCAGACGTGAAACTTTGAGAGGGTTCATTGCTGCTCTGATGGATGGTGGAGTGAGAAGCCTCTGTACTCCAGAATTAATTTTCCGTATTCTAAGGTCTTCCAAATGCCTCTTTAGGGCTTGATTGATGCGGCTGCTTTTTATATTTGCCCAATAAAATATATTACACACACACCCCCAAGTGTTTTTATGGCACAGGTGTCTGCCTTTCTCTGCACTGAGGTTTATTCCTTTCTCTGTGGGTACGGATTCCTGATGCTTTAGATCCTGCAGCATGGAAAAATATACATAAAGGTAATTTAGTTTATTTATTATTATATAAAAAAGAATTTTGTGGCTACTTTATGGTAAGTACAAATTCTATTGATTTCTCTCATGTTCTAAAGATTTTTATTTATTACAGAATCACAAAATGTGCTGAGCTGGAAGGGACCCACAAGGTTCATCGAGCAGTAGTTGTTTATCCATGCTAACTTTTAAAGAACTTGTAGCTTAATAACTTATTTAATGGAGCGTGAGATGTGAAAATGTTGCACATTACGGATGTTTCTGATAAACAAATCCTGCACAACACAGTGCTGCAAATGAAAACAGAGGCAAAAAGGTGAGAACTTTGCCTTGAGGAAGGATAAGAACTTTGCCCTTAGGAAGGATGGACCTGGCCTTTAGGAAAGATGAGAACTTTGCCCTTAGGAAGGATGGACTTTGCCTTTAGGAAAGATGAGAACTTTGCCTTTAGGAAAGATGGACTTTGCCCTTAGGAAGGATGGCCTTCTCCTTTAGGAAGGATGGACTTTGCCTTTAGGAAGGATGGACTTTGCCTTTAGGAAAGATGGACTTTGCCCTTAGGAAGGATGGACTTCTCCTTTAGGAAGGATGAGAATTTTGCCTTTAGGAAGGATGGACTTTGCCTTTAGGAAGGATGAGAACTTTGTCTTTAAGAAGGATGAGAACTTGGCCTTTAGGAAGGATGAGAACTTTGCCTTTAGGAAAGATGAGAACTTTGCCTTTAGGAAAGATGGACTTTGCCCTTAGGAAGGATGGCCTTCTCCTTTAGGAAGGATGGACTTTGCCTTTAGGAAGGATGGTCTTGGCCTTTAGGAAGGATGGACTTGGCCTTTAGGAAGGATGAGAATTTTGCCTTTAAGGAAGGATGGACTTGGCCTGCTGGGGTTGGACACTTTTTTGTCTTTACTGTTTGAGCTGCTGATGCCAGGGCTGTTCTCTCTCACAGGGAGCTGGCACGGATCAATGTGCTCTGAAATAACAGCTTGGTTTGTTTGGCCGTCAGGGATTGTCTCATGTGTCCCTCTGTGCATTTGGGCGCTGTCACCGTTGGGTTCCATCACAGACCCGTTGTCACAATGCCACCCTCAACTCAAAACCCAGAAAATCCCACACTGAGGCTTTGGACTCCTGGTTTTTTATTACAATATTCCAACCCTGGCCAGGTCGGTGGGGGTTCTGTTGCAGACAGAGGTGACATCAGTCTCCGTGTTTTGGCTTTTACCCTCCGGTCAGGATTCAAGCCAGAATCTCAGGGGAGCCAAAGTGAGCTGGCAGGGCTCTGCTGGGCCAGTTCCAGCCCTCCCCACTGTGGTGTGTGCAGATAATGTTTGGGATGAATGTCTGCTCCACTACAGACGCAGAACGAAATGTTTGGCCTTTGAATCTAACGGGTATTTTTGCTCTGATGGAAATCAAGCCAGATTTTCTTTCAGGAAGTCTTGTTAATAAGTCTGTGACGTGTGTGGTTAAAAGAATCGTGGAAATGCAGCTTATTTTCTCGAGGAAGAGTAACCCTTGATGTGGGGTCAAACTTTGTTACACTTTTCAGCTGCAAGCAAAAAAGTCAATGTTAGACAATGAGTGATCTCTTGACCTTAAATTTCTGTTCACCTCTGAAAGAAAGCAAACATAATTTTACATATTGACTAAGAAAAAATCCTGCTTTATTAATTTTTTTCTTCATTCTCAGTAACTGTGTTGTTTCTTCTGAGACCACTTCACCTTTTATTTCACCTTCACTTTGAAAGTTTCCTGAAAGAGAACTTTGATTTTCCTCTTTTATTACTAAAGCAAACTGCAGCACTAGAACCTTTTGTAATGTGTAAGGAAGGGCTTTATGGTCATGGGAACAAAACCTGGTTATGAATGAAAACTGAAACCTTTTAAAAATAAATAGAGTGGTTTAAAAAATTTTAGAGCCTCTGAAATGGGGGTGAAGATAATATCTTTAACTTTTGTAGGTGTATTTTGTTTTATGCTTCGGATTATAATTGGATGGGATAAATGATATTGTTTATTTTTGAGGATTACACAGGTTTTCATGAGCTTTGAGTGAAGTGTTGAATATTCAAATTCACCTACTCATTGTTTCTACACTTTTATTTTCAGTTACTTCCAGTCATGGCCGTTATTGAGTAAATCATTAAGAACAATCTTGTACAAGTGGGACAATAAATCACAGTTTGGTTCTAGGAGGCTATAAAGGAGGGGGTTTTGTTTGTTTCTTTCTCTGTAGGTAAACTATATCAATTAATAAGCACTCTGTTGTGCTTTTCTGCTTAATGAAGAGCAACAATGTTTGAGGAAACACCAGTGAAGGGAGACAAATGGGATTCAAGTCAAGGGGTGATGGGGAAAAGCTTTTCAGAAAGAATAGTTAAAGCAATAAAATCATACTCCTAGAATGAATACCTGAGTGAAGGTAAGCTTTGGTTTTTTTGGATGGGCAACCCAGATTATGTCACACAAACATGGATTTGAAAATCCTCCAGGAAATGTTTGAACTTTTAAGAGTCTCTAGGTAGGGCCTGGTTACCCAGAGAGGCTGGCAGTGATCCAAGTGTCCAAGGCCAGGCTGGATGGGTGGAAGGGGCTGATCCTTATGGTCCCTTCCCACCCAAACCTCTCCATGGCTCTAGCTGCTGCTTCATGGCTTTGCAGGGAACCTTTTCACGAGGAAACCAGAGTGTTCTCTCAAATGTGCCCTGAAAAAGGGACGTTTTACACAGAGAGGAGGTAAAACCTGCTGGCAGCGTTGCTAGCACCTGGGTGGAGAAGATGAAATTGGTTAATTAATGCTCTCTGGGTGCTGCTGAGCCTCATTACTGCCATGTGACCCCACCACCTTTGGCTGTTACCGTGTGCAGAAGTGATGGGAGCTCTACAGCCAGGGGTTTTAATTAACTAATTACACGTTAAGATCGTCCTTGAAAGGTATTTTTGTCATGAGAGAAGTGGCTGAGTTACCTTTTAGCTCGGAGGGAACGAACGCAGAATGGAGTGGGCCCGGGAGAAGAAATAATGAGTGCCTTTTTGGATTTTTTTGTTGCTCACTGGGTTAAAAAAAATCCAGGGTTGCTCTGTTTTGTTTGAGCCGTTCAGCTCACAGCAAACACTCCTGGCTTTCTCACGGTGCTTTCAAAGTAAGTACATCTTGCAAGGTTTTAAAACATAACTGAAGAACAATTTAATTTTTTTTCATGGTTACTCCATTCAGCCTTTGCAAATAGAAACTTCATAAGGAAACCTAGAAATATTTGCATGAAATTCAGGTGAAGTTTGTGATACTGACACCTGTAGAGCTTGAATTTTTTTTTTGATTCTTTGTGAAAAGAAATTTTTGTCAAAATGACATTTTAAAGAGTCAGCTGCAAGGGTTGGTGCCCTTGGGCATCCCAGCCCTGAGGGGTGTGGGGTGTTCTCCCAGCTTGGCTCTTTCACCCACTGGTATTGAGAACATTTCCTTGCCAGCCCGACTCTCAGACATCCTGAAAATGAAAAAAATCAAAGGTTTTCCTCATCTTATCACTGGAACTGCATCTGCCGCCCTTCTCTCAGTTTTATAAAATCTTTTCTTCCCTGAAGGTCTCCAAAGCCAAATTTTCTCCTCTCTTTTCACGTTTCACACAGGTTTTTTTCCCTCACTTATGTATTTTTCTCATTACATTAATGCTTATCAAGAGTCACATTTTGTTTTCAGAATCCATCTTTTAATATCTTTCTTATATCCAGATTTATTGGAAGTAGATTAACCAGAAACAAAGATGCTGCTTGGGTTCTAAAATTATTTAACTGAATACATCTTGCCTAATTAAATGCCTCCATATGGATTTTTTGCTGTCCTCACTTTTGCTGTTTGTTTGTAAAGCCGTGAGTTATATTTTATTTATTATAGGAATTTTCCTTTTGTGCAGGCTGGAAATTCAGTATTTGAGGTTGAGCAGTTATTGGTTAATTAGGCAGCAATTTTGAATACACATGATAATCTCAATATGTTGCTTTTGTCCAGATTTTAAATACATATTTTTTTAAATTTACATATTATTTTATTATATTTATTTTAGATAGAAGCATATTTTTAAAGAAAATAGAAGAATCAAAGGGAGCTTCTGAACTGTTATTTCAAATTTTTGGGTGCTTTTTTCTTTTTCTTCTTTGTTGTTGTTGCTTTTGATGGTTCCTAGATTTTCTTGCTTTGTGTGTATTTTATATATATATATTTGTGTGTAATATATATATTTCTGTGTGTATTTATATTGATATCTATATCTCTACAGCAGCCCAAAGCCTGCCTGTAGCATCTCAGATTTGATGACAAGAAATTTCAGAGTTTACTGAATTTCTTTTCCCTATAAATCATTTTCTACTGTGCATAGAAAGATTTCCAGTGAAGAATAGAGGCTGCACTAAAGCTGACTGCTCAGTGTGGCAACCATAAAGCCCTTCAATAAAATAACTTTAGATATAATTCCTCCGTGAAATAGTGAATTTTGAAGTTGGTTCTGTTCTTTATAGATGCAAAATAATTTCTGTGTTTATTATAGAATAATTTCTGTGTTATCATTATATAATAATTATTGTGTTTTGTTCTCCAAGTGCTAAATAATGTATCGAATGTCCAAAATCCAGCTTCTCATACATGAAAGTATCTAGCTAAAATAGATAATAAAATTAATTTTTTAAAAAAATATTAATTTTTAGGCAAAAGAACCATCCACAAACCACATTCTGCAGCTATAGAATTGTTGCACCACCACACTCAGCTTTTTGGGGCTCCAAAAAGGCAGCAGGTAAAGAGAAGGACAATAATTATGATATAACAGGAGATCTGATGCTGCATCCTAATGGAGCCAAAGGTTATGGAAGTGCAAAGGTAATGTGGAGCTCTCTGCAGATTTGTGAAGCACTTTGAAGTGGGGAGGCACTGAAATTACAGCCGAATATTTGCAGTAAATGTGTATTTCAAAAGTAAAATGTAAAATTAGATTGAATTCGTTCTCCACGAAAAACTCCCGACAGCTCCGGAGCCGCTGGTACCAAACCTGTATTTTCTATGAGTTTAAATTATTGACTTTGTAGGTACTGTCCCAAATAACTCCCGAGTCTGGCTCCCTTTCCTTTGAATTAAACACGAAGTGCTGCTAAAATTCAGAGTTTCGTTATGAAGGCTCCGCACTTTGGTTGTTTTCCCACAGAAAAACGAATTTTCTGGGGAAATGCAGCGATTAGCCTGGGGAAGGGTGTCACTAGGTGGCAGGATCAGACTGTGTTAGTGCCAGCATTCCTTAGGATTTATCCACTTCTTTCTATGCCCTAAATACCCCTTTGATTCCACCCAGCATTCACAACCATCGAAATGTTGCAATAAATTCTAATAAATGCAATCCTTTTTAATGAGGGGTGGTTTTTTTGTGTTTTCTATTTGTGTTTTTTTTTTTTTAATAGCAGGTATACCACGCTGGACTTCAGAATCATTGCAAGTGTTTCATTAATATTCCCTTTGAGATCAAACCTGCTCGTTTTTGATAGAGTATTTAGAAGTATTTTACTGCTCAAATTTGTAATGCTGTGTAAATAAAAACGTGTTGGTTTTCCAAAGGTGTCTGATATTCAGATACTGCCTTACCCACATGTGCAGATGAGGTAATTATTGTGAAAATGGCCTTTTTTTTTGTCTCTAAATGCCATTTTTCCATTGAGAATCCCCAATTCTCAGCGCCAGTTATGGATGTCGATAATTAGATTTTTCCTGTGGGGGCCAATTTTAAATCTCCCTGGCTGGGGACGTGGGTGAAACTGGAAGAACCCTGCTGTAAGTGGCAAAGCAGTGACGGTGGCATTTGCATTCTGCTCTCCATCGATCCCATTGGAGACAATCCTGGTGTTCCAGTGGGGGCTGGAATATTTTGGTGCCCGGATCTGACAGATGGAGCAGCCGTGCAGAACCTGAGGATGTTTTTTTGGGAGTAAAGGTTTGGGAAGCACTGGGGGGACACCTCTGATCACTTGCTACGTGCTGAAATCTCTGGGATGTTGGAAGGGACAATTTTAATTTCGTTTTCAGGTGGTGAGCCAAGAGTGTCCTACAGACATGGATTAAAGGTCAGCAGCTCTAAAGGATCCTTCACAATATTCCAGTTATCCCTGTGTTCCCCACCAGAAAACAGCACAGGTTTGAAATTATAATGAAATTTCTGTTTCATGATCTCCTCATAGAGGTTTAAATATTTTTTTAAAAAAAAAAAGCGCTTAAGAAATGTGTTTTCTCAGCAGGCATGAGGGAAATAATGTAATTTTACTTTAATATTCAGGTTAACTAATATAGACTAAAGTTATTCTGTAGATAAAATTATAGTTATAAAAGTCTCTAGAGTGCTCCCTGACATCATTCTAAAAATGATGGATAAAATGTTACTTGATTTCCTTCTTTTCTTTTTTTTTTTTTTTTTTTTTTTNTTTTTTTTTTAATGATTTTTTAAATCTTTTTTTTCCTCAGCCAAGTACTGGTTGTCCAAGGTAAGCAGGTGGAGAAGCATCTGTGGGCTTTTATGTGGATTATCTCAGGCCTTCTGGATTTAGGAAGAACATGATTATGATCCCAGGCTTCTCTCAATGGAAGCCTAGACATGCATGTTCTTAGAACTTTTTAGTGAGAATATATTTGCATTTCTTTTCAGATGTCAGAGCCACAGGTCGGTGAATATTTTACCTTGAATATGTTTTTAGCAGCTTTTAAAGTCGTTAAAAATGGGTGCTGAAGGCGCCCAAGGGGATGAGATCCATTATAGGAAGAGTTTTCCTGGCACCCACAGTAACTTCTGGCAGTGGGGGATGTTCAGCAACCACGAGAAGAATGTGAAAATCGTTACCAGTGAAAATTATAAATGCCTTTTTTTCCTCTAATAGACATTCTTAGGCTTGAATAACATCTGCTGGGAAACAGCCAACTCATTCTCAAGTTTTTCAGGAGTTTTGCATATTTTTAGATAACACCTGCAATGACTTCAGGAATTAGTTTTTTACCAGGAGCCTTTTTCATTAAATCTCCAAGCTGGAATTGCAGGTTTTTTCCAGAGTGAAGGGGAGCTCTCCTAAAATGTGAATATGTTTTTAGAGATGCTTTAACCTGATAGTGTTGCCTGGAATATTTGAGACTTAGATGCAATAAAGAATGCTTAAGTAGATTCATTTGTTTTGAAGCAGAGCTTGCAAGGCTGGGATTTATTTCTTCACGCATTTGTTACAAACCTTCAGCATTCCAAGTAACCAGAGCTTGGTTAAAATGATTTTTGAGTTGAGGAGTGTTACTGGACACATCACCCAGCCCATCACAGGCAGCATCTCATCTCTGCCATAACCTAAAATAGGAATTCTTAAATTATTTTTTTTAAATTCTTGCTCATGGCTGAAGTGGAACAACTGTGGAGAGCCCACTGCAGCAGAAGGTAAATTATTGCAGAGCTGAATCCCCCTCTGGAAGACGAACACCTTGTTTCTGCTGTGTTTCATTATTTCAGCCCTCAGTCAGTGCATCTCTGCCTTTGCGACCACATCGAAGGGCTGAGGTGTCAGCACCAGTTTTTGCCCCCTCTTTGGACACTTTTTAACTGCATTTGAGCTTTCACGTCTCACACCAGCACAAATCAAAAATACCTCTAATAGTTTTGCTGTAGATATCTCATATATCCATAGATAATCCATATCTGGCGTGTGGATCTGTAAATCCACACGTGGAATAAGTAGGAAAGGAAGGATGATTTAAGCCTGAAATAACTTCTTGCACCAACTGGGCTTTGTTACAGTTTATGTCTGATTAACACTCAAAATATTTTACCTCTGGTTTTTCAAATCATGTCTGCACATTACAAACAACAAAGCAGAATAGGTTTCTAATTTGTATTCAGCTGGAAAAACGTTCTGCAAATCAGAAGGGAAGTTTGCTCTCCCCCTTTGGTGAGGTACAAGAGAATTCTGTTTAAATGAAGCATACAATTTTAATCAATTGTACCCTAAGAAAAGAAGACAAACAGCTGCTGCTGGTTAATTGGTGAATGTCTCCACCAATGGACTCATCATTTATTCAGTGCCTTCTGCTCTGAAAATAAAGGTGTTAGCACCCTGCGGTGGGGCTGCCCGCGCCTTCGCGACCCAGCAGCTCGGATCGTGCACGAGGAATTTATTTCGAGAGAAAAAGATGTGACCTTCACCCTCCCAGCCTCATGGTTTTCATCTGATGATCACATTTCCTGGAAGGTCAGATCTCTCTCGTGTGAAGCCAAGGGAAAAACATATTTAATGCCCCTAGGTGAGAGATTCATTTCTCGTTAGAAGTTATACCAAACCGTGGAGATTTCCCCACTCTGGCAGAGGGTTCTGGGCCAGAGCCACAGGTTCCTGTGGGTGGCAGGGACCCTCAGAGGTCGCTGGCTCCGGCCTTTGGCTCAGATTTGATCCAGCTCCAGGTCTTGTTCAGCTGAGTTTTGAAACTTCTCTGTGTTCCAGTTCCAGTTTTTCGCCCCTTCATGGTAAAATAAATTGTTTCCTTGCATCAAGTCAGAATCTCCCACCCTCCAGGGTGATTTCCACCTGTCCTTCCACTCTGCACCCTTGGGAAGAGCCTCTCCATCATCTCTTCCCTTCCTCTCCTCCTCTCTCTTCATCCTTTGAATTTATTTTCCACAACCCCTCTGTTACTTTCATTTACAGCTCCACTTTTGGATTGGGATTTTTTCCCTCTTTCTGACTGATCGTTTGCAGTGGAGCTGCAAACTTTTCAAGGGTAGGAGAAGAGTGAAATACAAAACTTCAACTTGACAAAAGTTGGAGTGATTTATTCTCCTTTCCTTCCTTTCCTCTCCAGTCCTGTTCCCTTCTATATCCCCTTTTCTTTTCATCCTCCTTGCAAGTAATTTTTGCAGCAGCTGTGCTCAGTTATTCTGTTCTTATCTTTTGTTTTGCCCTTGCCTCTAGGTTTGTTCTTCATATTTTGGGTTTGCAGCTCATTTCTCTGAGCCTTCCTTGTCCTTGTTTCCCCTCTCCATCCGTGGTGTGGCTGTTTGGGGTTTCTCCACATGATCCTGGGACTATTCCAGTGTTGGGTATTTACCTGAAAAATATTTCCTTTGGGCTACCTGGCTGATAAGCAGAACCCTATAAATGTAAAATCTAAACATTTTATATTTACAAAATGTAAAATCTGAACATTTTATATTTACAAAATGTAAAATCTAAACAACAGCTCTGGGTTATTTTTTTTTAATGAAAAGAGGTTAAAATTTATTGACAACTAAAAGGATACAAACACTCAATTTGATCCTGTTTTATTTCCTTTGAAAGGTATTTTTAAGACAGGCTCTGCAGCCATTTCTAAGTCTCTGAAGAAGGCCATACCTGAAATATTTGATCATAATAATGATATCAGATCTTATAGACCTTTGAATAATCTGTCACATGAAAGAGCAAACTGAGAATTGGGGTTCTATTGTTGAAGTAATAAAGTAAAACTAAATATCAGAGCATTGTATTATTAAACATGAAGATTAATCTTCTACAGCAGTGGCTTAATGCTGTGTAAAGAGAGTGAATGTGTCCTAAAAATGCTTTGTGCTTTGCTTTCCATAGGAGAAGCAGTGAATGGAGAACAATTCCATTGGCTGTTACAATGCAGAGGCATTTTTTTAAAATAATTCGAGGAAGGTAAGAAAATGTTCTGGTCTGAAAGAACAGATTTAGAAGTGTTAAATAGCTTTATTATGTTGTTTAAATGTTTTAATAATGGTGTTACACGATGTTCTGTAAATTTCATTTACATTCTAATTGCTATTACAATGTTAAAATACCATCAATGGGATGCTATTGTGCTTCCAAAATTCAATTATCAGTGTATCTTCTTTTATATCAGGCTTAGCTGTTGTGTTTGCAAATTTTAGATAAAACTTACTCTGCAGGCATCCATGCCGAGGCTAAAAGGGAGAGAATAAAGGAAGTGGAAAAGACAGGTGTACTGAGAATTTATTTTGGATATGATACAGAAAGGCCATACGAACTAATCAAAAGAGAGGAGACTTCTGCTCTGGGTGTTCTTTATGTCCTTCTGCAGGCCTGTAGGGACTTTCCTCTCAGCAATAATGGTATTTTTTTCCCTTCACTAATCCACGCTTGTATTCTTAGATTCGCAAAGAAAGAAATCAAAGGGAATTATCTTTATTTAAAGCTGTCTGTCCCGAACTAAACTCTTTCAGACTTCCCCTTGACTGCCAGGGAATCAGCAGGCACTTTTCCCGTGTCAGACCTCTCCCCTGCATGTGAATTTTGTCAAGGAAACCCATTTCTCTGTACTCAAAAGCAAAGATTCACTGTACCTCACTGTACACTCTACTCTGCATCCTACTGATTATCTCCCCTTGTAGCTGGAAGTGGAATTGTGCCATTTCCACTGAAAATCCAAGCCGGAGTCAGATGCCGGCTTCTGTTCGTTGTAGGTCAAGTCCCTTTTTGTAGGTTGTAGGTTTTAAGTCCCTTTTCCCGAAGGATTAAAGAGCTGCAGTTAAGTAGCTCTGGCAGGTGAGTTCAGCGTGCAGCAGCTCTGCTCAAAAGCAGAGTGCTGGAGGAAGAGTGGCTCTGGATTAACTCCATCTGCACTGGGCACTGCTTTTCCTGTACAGAACTGTGCCGGTTTGGACAATCACCCCAAGACAAGAATTTAAGGAATTTTCTGCAGACCACCCCAGTAATGTCACTGGAGTCCCAGGGGTCTCTCGTGCCTAATTACGTCTTTAATTTCTAGGTTGCCACCAAACCTCCATCCCGGGCGTTAAAGGGGCTGGGGCCAGGGCAGCTGGGTCATCCCAGAACCTCAGCACGAAGGCTTCTTTTGGGACTCAGCAGCCGTTTCTCACCGGAGCTGATCCCGCGGAGCCCCGCGCGCGGATTGCCGCTTTGCAGGGCTCCCGTTCAGCCGCGGGTCTGGCCATCACCGAGCTCGGCGGAGCGAGGTTCTCACCGCTGCTGGCCTCCAGCGAGCCCCTGCTGAACCGCTGAATTCCCACCCGCTCCTTCTGTTAACTCTCTTGGCTCTTTCTTCCCCGGGCTCTGGTTGTCCTCACAAGTTATTTCCCCTACCTCTAGCTTGGAATTTCGGTGCTGGAGTTCCGACCTGTTTGCCGGGACGGCCCTGGAAGCTCTTCTCCTTGGAGATCCGCGTGTGCGTCCAGTGCCTTCTGCTGATTTTCCCAGGATTTTGGTAACCTGTGCTGGTTTTTCCGGGCAGTTTGGAGCCCCACATGCAGCTGTGCTGTCCTGGCTGGAAATTTGATGGATTGTACCTGAGGGAATGGTGTGTCCTGCTTTCCTTCACGACCTGTCCATCATTCTTGGGCTGATGAATGCATTCTGAGAACTGGTGGGGTCACTGGTGAACACTTTCTTACATTATATTTTCTCAAAATTTGTGAGATTTCATCCGCATTTCTTGATGTTATGATTGTCTTTGCTTGAAAAAAGCCAAGTTGTGTTTGTCGTGTTCTCATCTCTGACAGAGCAGATATTTGCAAACAAGGAGCCGGGGTTTGAAACCCTGCTTTCAGCTGAGTTTGCTTCATTTGCATTTTTACTACACATTTAGTAAATGTATTGATGTGGTATAGAATTATTATCTCAGTAACTGGGTAAGACAGGAAAATACTGTGTTTTGAATGACATTGTAAGGCAGCAAAATATTGTTTTTTGAATGACATTATACTTTGCTATATCCAAGACAACAAGGTTTTAGTGTGAGTTTAACCAGAGTGTCGCTGACACATTTCCATGGGGGTTGTTCTGCTTGCTGGTGGGATAAAATCCATCCCAGTATTTGGGAAAGCACTGTGATAAATAGAAATGATTTCTCATTTAGAAGTGAAAAAACAAATATAGCTGGAACTTGGTTTTGATGTGATTGAATGTTATTCCGCCAAGCATTGCACTGAAGACTCATTAATTGAGATACTCCTACAGTTTTGTTAATTGTAGCGTCTGAGAGAGAAATACAGATAATTAATCACCTCTCAGATTTGGGTCTGACTGTAATGCAAGGAACCAAAAAACCAGACCTGTCTCAGTACAAATAGGTGTTCTACACAGCACAGGGGGATTTTTGGAGTAGCTATCCGGCTAGCAGGGGAAAAATTCTCATTACACTGAGGATGCTTTGTGCTAAATTTTTGAAAGGCATAAAATAATATGGTTGGTTGCAACAGCAGGAGGCTGGACTTGATAACCTGGAAGAATTTTTAGGTCCCGCATTCATAAATTTGAAGGTACTGGTGGAAGGTGTCCCTGGCCATGGCAGAGGGTTGGAACCAGATGATCTTTGAGGTCCCTTCCAACCCAAACCATTCTGGGACTCTGTGATATAGATGTATGTCATGATATATAAAATATGTAAAGTGGAATATTGCGTGACAGATGCTGCGGTACCATCCTGAGGGACAGGAGAGTCATACTGGCAGAGGATGTCAGCTGAAAATCATCCCCATGAGCTGATCTTTTTATCCTTTAAGAAAAAAAGTAAAAGAATCATCTCTACTGAGCTATTTCTTTAGGTGGAGTGCTAAAATATTATAGGGTCCTTTCCCAGTATTTTGATTTTGTTTTACTTATTAATTACAAAATCCTTGTACCTGTTTTTAGTTCCCATTTCTGCTGAAGGTTTGGAGAACCAGAGGGATTTTAAACTCAGTGAGGAAGTGGCTCAGCCAGGAACCACTGGTGTGCATGGAGCATCTGAGGCATGGGATTCAACAACAAGGGAGGAGGGATGAGAATGCAGAACACACACTTGTTAAAGCTTTAAACCTGACTCTGGTCCTACAGATGCTGAAAGTCCCCTGACAGGCTGACAGCAGACATGGACTCAAGCAGGAGAGGTTTCTGGCTAGGTGTGAGACAAAGCCCTTCCCCAGGTTCTGCCACAGGCAGCACAGAGAGGTGGTGCCTCCCCTCCATCCCTGCGTTTTCCAGGTATGAGCTGGATGAATCCCTGAGCACCTGATGCGGCTTCAGAGCTGACCCTGCTCTGAGCAGGAACAGGACTGGAGCCCTCGCACGGTCTCTGCTGCTTTTATGACCCTGTAATTAAGGCAGGTGCAGACATTCACTGAAGAGAAGGTGCAGAGACGGAGATGTCGCGTTCGAGCTGGAGATAACGGGTAATTAGGGAGCTGCTGGAGGCAGTAAGCAGCTGCTGGAGGCTCTTCCAGGGCACACACCCGGCAGCTACAGCACGTGAAGAGCTCAGGAACACACCGGCCTTCAGCAATAGATGACAAATCTCTGGGGAACAAAATCATCTCAGATACCTGTGGATTTTAAGTATGAAAAGGGCGTTTTAAGGACTTACTTGAGGCGTGTGCTGGTTTGAAAGCAAAACCAGTGAGAAACTCCAAGTCAGAAGTACAATTTAATAGGAAAAACTAAAATAAATGCAATCGTACAAAAAGAAACCACTGAGAGAGTCCGGATCCCCCCTCCCCCCCTGTCAGTCAGGGCGTTGGTAGATAAAATGGTGGCTGCAGTCCTCCAGAATGATGGTTCTGCTGAAGCAGTGGACCTGTAGAAAAGGTCTGGTCTTCACCTGAAGGTCCAGTGGTAGCGCTTGTCCTCTGGGAATCCAGTAGGTAAGGGCTGGCTCTGGTGTTGGAAATCTTAGCTTATATCCAGGATGGGATGCTTGGTTCCTCCCTCTGGGCAGAGCATCTCACAATGGGATGAGGGAATTTTATCAGCCATGTGGTGAGACTGGATGGGCCATTAACAGGAGATACCCCTCCAGCGGGAGGCTGGGTCATGGGCGAGATAAGGAACCCTGCCCCACCTGGTTTGGACAGCTGGCCCATGAACAGAAGATAGTCCAGAGAGAGGAGGCAAGGGACACAGCCCCACCTGGTGTCACCAGCTCCTGAAGATGGTACTAGAATACACTGCAACCCAGGACAAGGGGAAAGAAACATATTTGCAGAGCCACACATTGTCTGTTTTGGAACAGAGACGTGAGTCCGGGTCCTTTAAATTTCAATAATTTCCAGCTGATATCTGGAAATATAAAGGTCACACCCTTGTTCCAGAGTGAGAATTGGGAATTCAGTAGGAAGAAGAACAACATTTGGTGTATCGACATCCTGTTTATGGACTGATGGGCAGCGAAGGCAGTAGGAGAATTGGAATTTGGATGTGGATTTCCTGGTGTTTGTTTCTGTGCCTGTCTGCCTCTTACCCTCCCCTGAAGTGAGACAACCCTTCAAGAGGTTTCAGGAAGCTCTCAGGAATGCATCAAGGATTTAAAATATAGTTATGGTGTTATCGCTTGTCCCCAAGAGGTCAAGTATTTTCAAATCTCTCCCATGTTAGACTTAGGTTACCACTGGCATATTTTTGCTCAGAATTTGACATGGCATTGAACACCTTCCATTTAATTTTTTTTGACAGTGATAATAATGTTCTGGCTTTACAGCAGGTTAATTTCCTTTTCTTCTGTACCTTTAATAATGATGTTGGCCACTTTTGCTGGGCACCTGGAGGTGATTAAGTACTCGAGCTTCCTGGGAAGGCAGAGATCTGGGAGGTCACACAGCTTTCCAGGGCTGCAGGTGCAGGACAAGGTCCTGCTCTTGCCTGGTGATTGATGGTGCTGAAATGGAAGTGTTTCATCTCTACAGTTTGCAGAGAAGGCAGCATCGCCCCGAAAGTGAGCAGGTTAATTTTTATCCTCATGTTAATCCTGCACTGATGCATTCCTGAACCCTTTGGGCAAAGGAGGCCTGCTGCTTAATGGAAACTCATTTGCCCAAAAGGATGATGGCAATGGCGTGGGTTCAGAGAAGGGGAGAATTGTGCAAATGACTGAACAACAGAGCAGTGGATAAAACCCTGCTAATATCACAGCAATAACTGGAATAACCTCCAAGCCTTTAGGACAGTGAAGCTTCCATTGCAGTGGTTTTGTAATTAGACCTCCTCTCTTTAGCTTTCCTTCATAGGGAACAGGGTGTCAGAAAATTAGGAGTTGATACAGGATATAATAGGGAGCCTTCCTTGCTTATAATCCACATTTTTAATCAAAGTACAGCATTTAGGTTTATTTGCAGGTTTCCATGAAACAGGAGATAGGCAGGATTGCCTGTGCTGTCTTAAATCCACACAATTTTCTGTCTTTAGAGCGGTTATTTTGGTTTCATTTAGGTTAGTAATTACAGTTAATATCTTGAAGGTGACTGGAAAGGAAGGAAGAATCCAAAATGTGTCCAAACCACATTTTTAGTGACAAAAATTCTACAAATTGAACGTATTCATTGAATGAATACGTTTTGCATACATTCGTAATGCACTTCAAAATTATGCTCACGATAAGTTTTATTAATTTCCACAGCTGTCCTTGACCTATATTTTAATAGAAATATGTTTGTCTCTTGCAGATTGCCTCAAAATTCTCCCAAACCCTCTACTTGTTGCAGTTTCCAAGTTCCTGGGCTTCGCTCACTGCTTTTCTTAGTGCTGAAATCGGGCTCATGGTTTCTGTGGCAGTGAGATGTCTCTGCTTTGCATCCTTGTGTGGGCTGGCAGGAGCACCAGGGGTTTTAAAGCACTTTGGTGCCTTTATGCTTTGTTAAAACCTTGCCTGATGGTTTAATTCCAGGCAGCAGCACCCTGGATTAGATGGGTGTAGGATGGAGATTCCACCTTTCAAACAGGATTTTGGGTGATTTTTCTGCTCCTGGGGCTGCAGGAGGAGGTGCCCAGCCCTGCAGCTGCCAGTGGGAGACGTTGTTTGTTCAGGTATTTTATCTTTTTTTTCCCTTGTGAAAAGGGGTATTCTTTCCTCTTTGCATTTCAGTATTACAAAAGATGAAGTTTTCACAGGCAGATATAAATAATCTCTATAGAGAGGTTTTCTGGCTCCGGGTTTATTTTTTAAATGTATTTCCTTCTCCTTATGATTTTTGCTCGTTTGGAGCTTGGTCAACCTGCTAGAAGTCAAGAGGGAAAAACTGAGAGAAAAACTGCTATTTCCCAGTTTGGAGCTGATGCCTCAGAAAACTTTGATTTTTCCTACCAAGAAAGTGAAAAGACAAATATTTGGCCCCAAATGCTGTAACTTGCCTGTTTCACCTCTATTATTCGGGTTTCTGGGTCCTTGGCACTCTGAATTTTGGAGCTCAGCCTTCTCTGCAGCCTCTCCTCCTGTATTTAAGTGCATCCATGGGATTTACAGACCCTGTTTTCTTAGAACAAAACGAGAACCCTCTTGCAGGCAGAGTTAGATGTAAAGCAAGAAATTCAAATTAAAAAAATACTTTTTGGCATTCCCCTGAGGATGTTACAAAGCTGCTGCAAATTAAATGCTGAATTTTTTTTTTCTTGTCTACTGCTTCCTTTTCTTCTTCAAGACCTCTTTTGCTTTCATGACTGTCCCTTTAGTAAACAAAAAATTAGCATTTCTTACCCAACCTTGTTAATAGTCATCTTTAAATTTTCCAAGGAGATGCTTCTTTGCTTCAAATCGTGAGCTGCTTGTGCAGCAAATTTAGCATCAGCTCTAGAAGTGAAAAATATGTTCAGGTTTGTTGTCTAAAATCCTTCCAGAAAATTAGCCTAAATTAATGAATCTTTGTAAAAATATATATAGATAGGTTTTAGCTTTTGGTTTTTGGAATTAAGTAGTAATTTACAATTTTAACAGTAAAATAATCTGGTATATTTGCTAAATAAAAGCAAATGATATATGATAAAGATATAAATCTTTATAGATTTATAAACGTCTGAGGTCTTTTCAGATCTGTCCCTGAAAGTGATGGTTTGGGGGTTTAAAAAGTAGTTTTAGAGGTCTTTATATCAAGTATAACGTCAAGATTGCAAAGTCAAGCACTGAGAAATGCAAAATTAAAGCCGCTTTAAAAAAAAGAAACGGGAAAAACGCAGTCTTTTCCTCCAAATCCAGCACAATGTGATATTCCCAATAAGCAGGTGTTTGCTGCCTCCCTGCAGGCTCAGTGGCGTTCTGTCAGGGGTGTCAGAAAGGAGAAGCACCCTGTTTGCTGCACCACGGCTTTTCCCCTCACTGAGAGGCTTTTCCTGCTCTATCGAGGCTGCTTTGCTTAGCAAATGTCTCCTTTCCCAGCCCTGGTAGATAGAAGGAAAGTCTCCTGGAGCACATCCAGCTGTACCCACCAGCACCATGCCCAGGAAAGGCTCATACAAAAGGCAACCTGATGGACAGAACTTGGAATTTTTGCTGCGGGTTCTCGGAGCAGTGAGAACACGCAGGCAGAAAGATGCCCTCACCTCTTACATTCCCTCCTTAAGGGAAAATTTTTTTCCCAGTATCCAATCTGAACATCCTCTGGTGCAACTTGAGGCCATTTCCTCTCATCCTGTCCCTTGTGAGCTCCTGCCAGGGAGTTGTGCAGAGCCACAAGGTCCCCCCTGAGCCTCCTTTTCTCCAGGCTGAGCCCCTTTCCCAGCTCCCTCAGCCTCTCCTGGAGCTCCAGCCCCTTCCCCAATTGTTCCTAAGTAGGTTAAAAGCTACAAATTTAAATAGGTAAGAATTAAGACAAGTAGTAAAGCATAAAAATGTATTGCTCACCTCTACAGATACACGTGGGGTTGCACACTGCTTAAAAAATAAATGAGGGTAATGGAAAAGTATCTTGTGTTGTGATGATGATGTTGGATATTAAATTCCAGAATGAACTGAATTCCAAGAGTTCTAAATGTTCAGTCTGATCTAGGTTTTTAATTTCTCTTTTAAGTGTTGTGTGAAAAGGGCAGCTGCCTGCAATTTATGGGACATGTTTTGGTGTGGTCTCGTTATGTGGAAGGATGGTCTCTGTGCAGAACAAGTTTCAGCCTTACTGAGTTTAGAAAATTATGTTTTGCAGAGTGCTTGTAAGATAAAGAATGAATTTGTTTACTGTTACTTGGTAATTTATAGTTAAATTGGAAACTGCTGTTATTTGATTGGACGTTAATAAAAGAGAATATTGCATACTCAAATGATCAGAAGAAATCAGAATTGAAACAAAGGAAAAAGCTCTGTATCTCTTTCTTCTATCTTTTCTTTTGCAAAGGCTTTTAAAATATTCCATGAAATTAAAAGAAGATAAATCTTGCTACCCTGATAATTGCTAGCTTTTACAAACAATCTAGGAAGACTAAACCCAAGGGACTTGATGCGGAGAAAGATGGTAAATATGCAATTTTCTTTTTGTTTACTGCCTATTTATTCATTTTCTTTGGTGGTTTGTACTTTCTGTTCTATTGATTAGCATAAAGGCAGAGTTGCTTTAGGGAGAGCCCGCTCTGTTCCTGCCTTCCCTCTGGAAAGGGAGCCTGGCTGTAGCAGCATTCCAGAGGTGGGAGGCTGCAATGTGGGTGTGGGAGAACACAGAAAGGAAGATTCAGCACAAAAAATCCCTCCCACGAAGATAAATTGAGAACCATAAAATACTGAGGATTTAAAGGTTGGCGTAACCTTAATTATTAAAGGTGATTTAGAAGTCAGAGATTGCTGAGCAGGGAGGTGGAGGAATTTATGATGACAGGACTGAATTTATTACGGCAGGACTTGTTCTTGTGCAAGGAGCACACCTTGGATTTCACAGCCTCGTGTATCCCACAGTAATTTATTTGCTTACACTGCCCTTACAGGTGTAAAACCACTCACCTGCTTTCCACAGTGGAATTTTCCATGCCTTCCTGCATCCCTAATCAAGAAGGCACTAATTAGGTGTGAAAACACCTCACAGCCAGCTACTACTGATAGAATTCCCCAAAACAAAAGAAGGATTTGATGGCTTATTTGGTGTCATCTCTTGTTGTCCTGGGTTGTTCGTTGTCTCATACCACCCTCCAAGCTACAGGTCTTGTCTGCCTGTAGAATTTAGCATCTGATTTTATTTATATATATAATATATATTAT